>UZAE01014773.1:0-12177 GCA_900617975.1 Rodentolepis nana | reverse complement strand
TATCAAAACGCCTGCCATTTGAAATAAATAAATAAACTTCTCAAGAAAAGGTATCCTCGTATTCTCTCTCCCCTTTTATTCGGTAAATTTAATAACGAAAATCATTCATTTCAAACCTAATTATATTCTAATTCGAGCAATAAGCGCAACATTAATTTCAATGAACTGGGTATAAAATATAATGAAGAATTCCATTTTAAAACAAAAACAGGTTTCATAAAGGTCCCAGCGGAGGCATCCAACTTTTTTCACAATTAAATAGCTCTATCTTTTCCTTAATTGGTCAAAGTGTGCTCAAGTGACGCGCTACTTTAAATGGACAAGTTAGAAAAACAGCGTTTGCGCTTAATATATAAAAACCATAAGAGTTAAAGTCGATTTGGGTGAGGTGGGGTGGGGGGGGGGGGGGGNGGGGAGGGAGGGAGTGATTAGGAAGTAGACGCCGTAGCTCGAAATTGTTTGCACGAAAAAAATACAACACCAAACGCATATTAAATCAGCAACCACTTTTGATTGAGTTTAGGATTTGTAACAACAGACCGTTTAAAAACACTTCGAGCAATTTGAATAAGTTTAACCAACCACCGGGAGAGAGCTTTATTAACGAAGGCTGATGCAGCAACATCAATAAAATTTGCTACTCAAACTAGGAAAAAGGGAAAGGTTACCTGCAAAGCTGAATGTCCAATTCGCGTTCAGCGATGTATCAAGAACTACTTCCATGTTGTAAAGAACAGTTCCTGGAGGAGTTCGTGGACTGACGGTCAGCTTTTTAGGAGGTAATGAAATGAATCGGATCTGGTAGTCAGCGGGAAGATCTAAATCTGAGATCTGTTTCTGAACAGAAATGTGAATTGCTATCGGCTGAGTGGTAAAACGTGGTGGAGACCCATGATCACTCGCTGTTACCTACAAAGTAATAATGGGCATTGTTAAATGGGGGGAGGTCAATATGTGGATAGCCAACCATACTATGTACTTTAAATTAATTTTGGGACCACATGAGCGTTTTAGAAAATGAACTGACGTAACAATTAGAGACGCCCAGTATTAATTCTGCGACTGCATTATTTAAGATCGCACTACCAAAAACTGAAACAAGAAAAATATAGAGAAGACGCGTTAGACGATGCAATAATTTCGTTTCCTAAAAACCGCTAGTATCTCAAAAGATTAAAGAAAGAAACAAAGGGACAAATTTGATGATGAGAGCCCTCCAGCTTTGACTCTAAAAGGGTGGAATTTATCAAGAATCTAAATTTAATAAGCTTAATAATAGCAGCAGCAGCAGCAGCAGCAGACATTTGTCTCCCTAGACCGAGCTAGACGGCAGGTAATATGGGGACAGACATCTGGCTAAAAAAAGGCAATATTTAGATATACGCGGGTATGTAAGCATCATATCCTAGTCTTATCACTACAAACAGCAGTAGCATCAACAGTATCTCGCCTATTTTATGCCGCACTCCTTTTGATCTACTTATAGTGGGACGACTGTCTGAGGTTCGCAAATCTGGATCTGTTAATTTTTTAAATTCATAAGCCTATCACCTTAGCTAATTGGGAATGCTGTGGTGTAAATTAATCACTGGCATAGGTATGTTTGTATTTAGTGTTATAAGACAGAAACGACAATATTCGACAACCTGAGTAGAACTCAGGAAATTTTGGTAAACGGAACTCCTGTTCCTTCATGCCTGTGCCTGGGAATCAAATTATCATAATCCTATCTAAATAAAAATAGGCTCTCTCTAAATAAGATCCAGGTTTCTTTCCTGCGGTCTGGATTGGTCACTATAGCAGTGGCGAATTCCGAATTTAGGGGCAGAGGAAGAAAAAGAGTAGTTATGTGGAATACAACTAATTTGCTTAAATTTCCTTGATGGTAAACATGAATGGTCATATCCTGAGGAGATTATTTAAGCTTTCTTAAAAAAGAAGCAAAATGGAACACTCAAAAAATTGGAACTATTCATTGCCTAACGCACTATACGAGGACGTAATAAAGCGCATAAGGAGTATCGTGATTAGTATTTGAGTTGTTTTAATTCTGATAGATGATCGATGACGATTCAAATCATGCTTTCAAAATGATAATTAAATTTACAACGAAATGAGCTGAGTTCTATACGAATCTAAAGAGTTTTCTTTCTGAGTCAATCAATAATTAGCAAAGACCTCGAAGGACTGCAAAACTGTTAGCTAATTGGTTTAGGAAGAACCTCTCTAATACCTGCATGTGCTGCCATTATTTAACACTGTTCACTTATCTGTTAACTAATCACTTAGAAGCCGAGGTAAACCAAAGTTTAAAGGGAGTAAGCCGTACCCAGATGAGGTTTTCAGACGGCTCTGTGAGAGGAGCCCCAGTAGGGCATACTAGTCCGGAAACTGGGTCGACAGAGAAGAAGGAGTCGGGTTGTGCCATCTCGTAAACAACAGTGCCATTGGCGCCGCGATCTAAATCCACCGCAAACACACGACCAAGACAAGACGAATTGTTACCTGGAAATGGGAAGAATATGCGCATAGAGATAAAGCGAAAATAGCACATTGAGAGACGACTCAAAATTAGTTCGCACAAACTGCGGTAATGAAAAATATCTTTGGTGTGAGAATGATATAGAAGTGATTACTTAAGTGTCCACTTAATGCGCTCACTGGAAGCATATGCATTCTTTCAATTACAGGCTAACTTGGGTATCAGAAAGTACAAACAATCCATTTAACCAAAAATATTCCCTGGGATATTATAAGCGGGTTCTTAATGCTAACTGATACACTATGGTTTCATCAGATTTACTGACCAAATAGGGTAATGGAGAGATTTGAATGCGTCTAGCTTCACTAGACAAATTTATTGTCGAATTTTAAAGCCAAAACTTACGTTGAGTTTTATGGATAGGTGTATTTGGTTTAAGCCGCATTGCAGCACATGATAGTTTAAAACTCCATTAGAGGAAGATAGAAAATCAGCTATCTGAGTGCTATGAAATAGAAGTTGCTTATCAATTTAGACTAGTTAAGATACACGCGCTTCGCAGTTAAATTGACAACCAGTAGCGCTGACAGCATCGAATTATCAAGAGAAAAGTTACGAGGGCAAAAAACGATGAAAAGACACCAAATTATAAACCAAATAAGGTTAGTGCTTTGAAAAGAACACAGAAAGAGAAAATCTGAGTATGAGGGACAGGAAAACCCTTGATAGTAGTTTCATTCTAACAACTTTACTCTTGCATCAAACTTCTAGAACACTTTCCACAATAATCGATAAATAAATACTTGAAAATAAAAAGACTCAATGACTTTCATTTCAATTGGCAGACGTGCATTAGGACTCATCTTGCAATGGGTACTCAAAGGAACCTGTCAATAGCAAAATATTAGAGCTTCAAGTTTTGACAAGTCAAGCCAAAGAGTGATTACCAAATAAATGCTAACACTGCCAAAATAGGCTTGACTTTTTTCATCATACCGGAACACTGAGCACTCCATCCTACTTAAAGGAGTGGGATTTTCGGTGACCAAGATAACTTAATATACCTTAAAGAAATCACAGTAAAAGATTTATAGAAATGTCTTAGAGTATTTTTTTGAAAACACGACATATGGCACAGATTAGGTCTTTTCTAATCGTGTCAGCTCGAATTAATGAAATTATCGAGAATGGACTTCGCGGCTAGAAGAATGCCTATTCCAAAGTTTTAGGACTGTAAGTCCCGTCATCTGATAAACCGACTGATCTTTTTAACCTCAAAAAGGGTGACATTTTGTCAGTGGGTTGGACGAAAGCGTGTAGAGATAAAGTGCATTTTCAGAGATCGACTTCAGTTGGCCTTCCTTCAAATGAGGTGCAGAATTCACTTCCAATTACACACACACACACATATATACATGCACAGTTCTCCATCGCAATTTAAGGTCATGCGAAGATTTGGGGTTAAATTCAATTCTCTCTATCTTTCAGCGAGCAAGTAGTCTCGTGTCAAAGTGAATTTAAAAATCTGCCACCTATTGAAATCACGAGCGAAGAAGGAAAAATAAGTTGACCCTAATTTGGTTAGTTAAATTGAGTTAAATTCTCAAGGAATGAATAGTCGGTTCTTCTTCTCTCGTTTCCACCACTTTACCCTTGAATAGTTTTCTAATTTATTTTTTTTAACAAAATTCACTTTAAAATGGAAATTGACTACATTTTTGAGCACTTCATTTTCTAATTATAGGGTAATAGTTTTGCTTAACTCCATTTCAATATTAGCAAAAAATCAAATCCACTTCCAGGAGAATTTAACTTTTAAATTATTCGCCTTTGCTTACAAAATTACCGTGTGAATAAGGTAAGCTTAAACACAGATTTGACAATTAAGTTATCAACATTGACGATATACGAAATCTGTCTTTCAGATTTGGACTTCAACATGTCAATACGAAACTCTGCAGTCATTCAACAATTGGTAAGAAAGTTGGCCAACAAACGGCTAGGAAAAATCTGACCAAACATTTATTTGTAAGGCTAAACGAGGTATTTTTAGTAACATTTCCACCCTTAGGGCAAGGACTAGATGAGATTTGCTTTTACGCGAATTACTTTGATGGAAACACCCACGAAAAAATTGCTCAAAATAAACAGCTGATTGTGAGATATATTTTCACAAGAAGAAAGACGGATGGGATAGTTCATATCACTGCCCTCACACCCGTCCTACATGGTCACCTTGACAGGAGACTGATTGCATCTAATGCCATTCAATTAGATAAGTTTGTCAGCACAAGATAAGCTGACCTCCTTAAAGTACACATGTACTGACCAAACAAATTAACCTTTAAGAATGGCCTATTTATGGAATATCTTATGAGCGTTCATAAAAAACGGAACCTACACCTAGGTCAAATCCAAGTGCCTTTCTCTGATGGATGACGCAGCAGAGAAGGCCATCGAATACCGAAACTCCGTCCTGGATGCCTCATTCAAACAGACGAATTTCGAGACAAATGTCTTCGGACAAGGACACATGTGCACACACCTTGTTGTACACCCATCAACCCCACCCACTCCCCATCTCTCAATGAAGACTGATGTTTTATCAGGTAACAGATTAACGATTCACAGTAGACACACATAGCTACACATAGATATATTCGAAGTCCACGTCCAATGGTATTTCCATCACGAAATTTTTCGAGTAGCTAGAGTACTACTAACCGATTTATGCACCCATTTTTCGCCCTTCAATGCGCAGAGTTACAATCATAAGTATTCGATCGATAATAGGACCATCAACTGAATTAGTAGATTTATGAAATTCCTCTGAAAACTCGAAAATAATTTACTATACGCTAAAATCTACTGATTTCTTCAATATCCTCAGCATAAAAAATCAATAGATAGACACAATGTCCGGTAGTTTACGAAAGCTATCTGATGCAACAATTTTTATGGAACTAATGTAATCGATCGTCAAAGGTCTCAAGAGTTTCTCTTAAAACAGTTGGCATGAACCCGCCACTACAGCCAAAAAGTAACCGAAATGTTGTTAAGACCTGACACTCAAACAGGTGCCAGCCATGAAATATACTAATAAAATCACATTGGGGGGGGGGGGGGGAGGGGAGAGAAGAGAGGAGAGAAGGCAATTAAAAGCGGCAAGACCTTTACTGCTTCTACGAATCAATTTGCCTTTTTTTGTAGTACAGAACACCAAAACCACAAACGACTTGCACGGAGAAAATAATGAGGTTGGCAAAAAAAGGAATGTATTTTTGCAATGTTGTTTTAAATGTGACGAAATGATTCACTCATTCGGAGAGGCGAGAAAGAAAAAATTTGCAAGAAGTGTTTGCTTAGTGAAGGTTAGTAATTAGATTCCGAGTGTGAAATCTGCCTTGCGTATAAATATTATTCCATAGTTCATTTGAATTGAATGGGTATAAGTTAAATTGAAGACTCGGTAATTGAATTATTCTTAATTTGAAGATAATTAAGAAAATAAGTATCATCACACTTTCACAATCTCAACTTCGGTTTCAATAATGCATGCTCACACTTCCATCTTTTATCCATTAATTAATGTGAATTCAATTAATATCTGGCTAACTCTAACCTAATCTCCAAGCGAAATAATCAGAAAATTTTAATTTTATTTTCTATCAGAGCAAAGGCGACTCAAATGAAATGGCTCAATAAGAAGTTAAGCGTATGCCAGGAGTATAATGGTAGTGAATATGCCCAAACATCCTGGATGATAACCGTTTGGGATGCAGTAAACTGCATTCAGCAATAGAAACTGTTTAAAGTACGTTACTATATGACATATACTAGATGACAATTTTCCTTGATGAGAATGAAAATATTAATAATATGAGCAGGTGACAGCCCCATTTTTATCACTACTTGACACTTTAGCCTTTCATTCGACAACAATGCGGATTATAAATTGGTTACAAAATACATGACAATGAAATAAAAAGGATTTCGAAACTTCGGTCACAAAAACGGCATATATAGGGGGTTTTTAAAGCAGCAGTCTTTGAAATAAAGCTTTAACTGAACCCAAAGCTCGTAAATATCTCAATGCAACCCATTTACATAATAAATTCCCCTTCAATAGTTTTAAGGTATAGAAAATAATAATTATTCATAATGATAGATTGGGTTTAGGAAACTTCAACAGAAGGTAAAAAGCCAGGGGGGAGACTGCAGGGGAAAGACCAAACCCTCTGTTCAACATCTGGTCGATTGGCAAATGAACACAGCTGGGAATTTGAACGTACCTCTTAACCTAAACTCCTACCACCACCTATAACATGCAAAATGTCACATAATTTGTACTGAAGGAAAAAGCTAATCCACTCAGAAGGGGTTACGTGACCTTATTCGATGCAGCGAGTAATTAAAGCTCATTTAGGACTCACCATGAGGGCTAAGACGATGCACGAAGTGGTAGCACTCCTCTCCCTCCTCTACTTGACTGCCACACTCTGTTCCGGTGAAGAGAAACTGCGGGGTGTTATCGTTCACGTCATCGATCACAGCCGTCGCATGCACCACCGTGGTTTTACTCGGCTCCCCACTGTCCGTTAGTTGAATCTAAATGCAAAATGCCCGGTGGTGGTTAAAGTGGTCAATTGAAACACACTTTCTTAGGTAATTTATCGCAACTGCGCGGAGAAGAACGAAATCGATCCTATTGACAAATAAACACCGAAATCACTCATTTTGGGCTAAATAAGAAGGTTTAATCTGCAAAGTATGAAATCCCGTGCAGTTAATCATTCAACTTAAATCTCCACAAGATTCGGGTGCAACCACCCAACTTTAGGAGTCATTTTAATTGAATGGTAAGGGAGTAAAATATGTCTACTTGAAGGGATTCTTTATAAAGTTAAATACAATAAGGTGATTGAAAATTGACTTGAGAGTTTTCAATATCAAATCACTTAATTAGTAATTATCGTTAAAAGGGGCATATATGAAGAACGCTTTGTTATGAATGTGTATCACAAGGGCTTATATCGTCGAATCTGGGCCTAGAGTTACACATGACAGCTCTCAAATGTGTTCCGAGTGAGCTGAGCATAATTTTCGTAAGAATCCGCAGTATGCCGACACACAGTGGGGAATTCAAATACAGAAAGGGGAAACATGAGACTAGCCGGTCTAGACATAGAATGAGAACTGAAGAAAACCAAATTCGAATTTTTAAATTCAGAGATGGAATGTGTATGACAACCGGGCCAAATAAAAAACGGGGAGTCGGTTTTACTGTCGATTTCTTTTCTCTGTCCATCAATTGAGAAAAAAATGAAAAGTGGATAATAGTCATGTGAAACAAATATCCAAGATAAGGTGTAGGCATCCTATCAACTGTTTGCTGATGCACAGTTCTAGCCATATGTACGTGGGATTGGATCGTTGTTCCCATGGCATGACTATGATTACAGGAAAGCCTGGTTAATCATCGACTTTGATTTGATTTATTGCGTTAGGCTTCACAGGTTCTAAAAAGGTTTCATAATGGAAAACAATTTTACGAAAGATTTACTATAACTTACGACTAAATGAACCTCATCAGTGGGCAGACCTTGGTTGCTTATAAAGGAAGTTTCTCGATCAATTGGGCGGTCAGTCGTCGCGATTTGTCCTATAATAAAAAGACAAGAATAAATCGGAACAAATCGTTTAATTGAACATGCCACTAGTAATATTTATCCTATTTTAGCGTAAAATACGTAAATTGAGTTCCGTTTATTTTATTCAGGAGAAATATATTTACATTAATCTATGGTTAGAAGATTTTCCTGAATAGAAAGACGAATAAGTGATTATTAGAGTAGTTCATTTCATTTTTTTCTGCGCCTTCTGCATAATTCAACGAAAAATCTCTATACATCCCTACTATCTTGATACTACGCGGAGGTAATTGAAAATAACTCTTCTGTTCTATTTTTATAACTCACGATAAACCAAGGCTTTACAATTCTTCCGCATGCAAAGGTGCCCAAAAGCACAATAAGTGATGATTCGGGTTTCATAACATTTCCGTTCTTAAAATTCAAAGTGAACTACTCGTTCCCCCCCCCCTGTATTATTAATTAACTGCGTGCTTACGTAAACCCCTACCGAATGTACCGTTTAGTACTTAGGAAAGTCGAGTCTTTCCACTTAAAATTACCTTAATGCTAAAAGTCTAAACAGCAAGATAAAACCTGTTAAGGTGATTGTAGCATATTCTTACAGTCGGCTAGGTGAGGATTAAGTTGATTGATAGTATTAATTTATTTTAGGTTGATACTTATAGAATAAGTATTCGATGAGCTATAACTACCTGAGTCCAGGTAGTTTCCACGTTCGTAGATGCGAGCAACTTTTTTATCTAAACGAATACACTCACACGCGAAATGAAATGCGCAAACGTAAAAGAAGTCGCTTACTCAGATTGCAATTCAGTTGCGTAACTAACTGTTCGAGAACGCATTTAGCTAACACCAACTTTACAGCCGTTTAATCGGACAAATTGAATCGACACTGGGGAGATCTTTAATTTGCTGCATTTCATGATGGAAATTCCTCCTTATTTCTATCTTTATAAAGATTGTTTGGCAGTTGATTTACGATTAACACGTAATAAAATAATTCGATCAGCTTATAATGAGCAAGCAGTTCATTTGAGGAACAAAAAAATTTACATAAATGACAGTCAATTCGCACTTAAAAGCTTCGGGAGGAAGATTTGTCAAATAGGTGACTCTTACGAAAATTTTATAAAAATTTTAAAACTATTCATTACATCCTGCCGAGATAATTGAGCTCGCTATCCATATTTATCGCTGAATGTAACCATACATTCTCTAATAAAATGTAACAACATCCAAATGTTGACATCAAGAAGGAAGATAAAGAAATTTGATGGACTTTATTTTGAGTAAAATGTGCTGGAATTTGATGCGTTTAGAACGTTCTCGCTAGCGCGTTCTACCTGCCCACCGGCTATAAGAAAAAGACACAAATGAATCCAATTGGGATTACCAGCGGCTTTATAAAATTGACTGCTTACCAAATCCTGAATATCGAGGACACAAACTCACCCAGGAATCCAGGAGTCAAATCAAATGATTTGGAGATTACAAAATGAAAAATTCTCATTAGATGAGGGTTCACAACCCAATGTTCTCTGTATTCAAATGGACCTTGCCATTCAGATTAGTTGGCATACATGTATGAATATCTTTTTATTTCCGCGTGTGCATTCATTATCTAATTATTTTAACGTGCGCCTTTTTACCGACATCGATTGCAATTATTAAACGAAGTCTATACTGGAAGGGATATTTAAATTCTACTCAAGAGAGAAAAGAATAGCTCGATAGTGCATTTCAATATTTATGCTGCATTCATCTACATAACCATTCATAAATAAAGAACTTACAGAATCGCACTGAAAGGCGTGGGCAACGAGTTATCTGGGATTAAGACCAAAGAAATGAAATACTTGCATGATAGAATGACGCTTCAATCAGTTTATTTTTACATGCCAAACCACAGTTACGTAAATGCACATTTTCACGAGAGGCTGTTAATTCGTGCAAAGTAAAGAAATCACTTGTCACACAAGGAAGTTAACCCGTTAATTTGATCATTAAATGGGTTTGGGTGGTGATTTAAAACAAAACAAAGGGGAATAATTATTCACAATTAATTTGCGTATACGTGCACCTATGAAGCACAGTTCCCATTATTTTGTACGTTTTAAAGAAACAAGTAGTGTGTTTGGTTTAGGTATTGGCAGAAATGTGCGAGAGGAAATGGCTTCTAAATACTCAGACTTTCGTCTAACGACAGACGAAATTAAGAATGGTCCTAACGCGTTCGAGACTCAAATCATACTTCTGTCGGTGATTTTGAGAGAAAAACAAGTTTATTGCCAAGTTGATACACACAAAGCTAACTTGTACCAACTGGTTATTCTTGAACTATGAAGTGACTGGCGTCAATATTTACTCATCACAACTAGCTTGATATCCGAAGTGGTTGAGTTATTTGAATGAGAAGGGTATTCAACAGTATGGGGTCTGAGAGGAATACCAAGGGAAATAAGTGATCCCAGCCATACAGTAGGTTCTGCACAGCAAGATAGCAATGCTCGTCTTTGGACATTATTATTACAGTACTTGGATTTGTAATTCATTATTTACGATAAATGAGAATGTGTAAACAAACCTGTAGAGGGATTGATGATAAAATATCCATCAGGATCACCACTAACAATCTCGTGACTGATTCGGTTTCCCGTAGCATCTCTGTCTCTACCTGTCACAGTAGCAACGATGGTTTGACCCGGAGTGTTCTCTGTGACATGAAAACGATATTCAGGAGCATCAGGTATCGGTCGATTATCATTTTCGTCTTCGATCTGAAATAAGAAATGATAATAAATGATTAAGTCAAAATAATAGATTTTGCTGAAAGCTTTCCATGACTCCAAAGCTTTGAATGTATTTGGTGTCGTTTTTATTTTACTTGAAAACAAACACCAATATAATTCAAAACTACAAATCCTTATGGTTTTAATGTACTAATAGTGAACAAATGACCGAGGAGTACCAATTCCTAGATCTCGCCTAATGTTGGAAAAAATGGTCTTACAGCTCGGTGCATCTCCAAGGCATATTTGAAAAAGTTTCGATAGTCATTTCTAAGCGAAAATAATGACATATTTCGGTCTAAGATGAAATTCTTTTCGTGAGACTTCAGTCTATAAAAAAGATGTTACTCCAAATGGAGGGTCTAGTTGGCAAAAACTTGAACATCAAATAGCAATGCACAATTAACTTTTGATTCCTATTGGGGTAAATCAATGAAACAAACCATGGCCAAATACACTCAACCACGAAAATCAACTGAATTCTATTAAAATGCTTTTAAAAATTTGACATACCTATATAAACAAATGAATGAAGTGATGTGCAGAATTAACGATTATAGAGTAATATTTATTGAAGAGCTAGGAGAAATTACTTTTCTCCGAACGTGACCAAAAGATTTCACATGCTGGCATAGGCGCCATCCCACTATTATATGTCGAACGTTACGTGAAGTGCGTACACAACCACAAAGATGATGATCAGATCTGTCCTGTTAAGTGGGAAATAATATTTACAGCAAACCAAGGAAAATAGCGTCGAATACTCCATGTGGAATATGACGTTCAAGCTTGGTTATTTAAAAGCAGATGCAATATTCAATTCTCCTTCAACCGTATGCATTCAGGTAACTGGTTTTCAACAGTCTATTTTCATATGGATAAGGATAATTGATAAAATTAACAGGGTAATGCTATCTCGCTGTCTATATCTTACGTTGTAAGGGTGTGCGATAGACTTACCTCCACGTGGTGCACCCTGGGAAACGTATATTCATACGGCAAAAAAGTCTATTAACTGGAAGTTGACTTCTCACTTCAAACTACCATCACCTCACTCTATGCCATATTCGACTATTTCCAAAGTATTCACCTCACCTTTGTTCTACCTTTGTGTTTGTCTCTTACGTCTTTGAAACACTCTTCTGTTCCTCCCTCTCGACTTTTTTTCAATTTGATGTTCCTTCCCCTCTGTGAAGCCTGAAGTCAACTAAAGGGGTAATGATAACCATCAAGACGCCTGTCATTTGATATT
>UZAE01014772.1:0-10768 GCA_900617975.1 Rodentolepis nana | reverse complement strand
TGTCAACAAAAACGACAATGACTCAGTTGCCAACCCAATATATTATTCGGTGTTGTCGTGTGTTCCTTAATTTCACCGAATTGTCTAACTTGTATTTTTAAATCTCCTGAAGATTTTCTGTCAAAAGGTTTTTACTTTTGCTTGTGGGAATAGAACCTTACAAAGCAGTCAGCTATTTCGGTGGTTACCGAGGAATTTGAAAGTGCGTTAGCTATCAATTTGATAGTTGATATTTGAGATAAATTTATCGAAGGAAGTCCGTTTAGCTTGTAAGATGGCATGTCTTAGGATAGCTGATTGTCGTCTCCAGGCTTGTACGTCTTCCGTTCTTCCAGTCTGATCAGCAGTGTTGCGAAAGGCGTCCCTCTTTCTTTTCAGTTCCTCAAGTTGTCTTGACCAAAACACTCGGAGGTGTTTAGTCTTGCCTTTGGGAATAGTTTTCTTTGCACATCTTATCATGATATTCGTGATATCGTTGCAAAGTTTGTCAGGATGTTGGTTGAAGTTGAGGGGACTTGTGTGAAGCTCATTCTTTAAAAGGTTTGTGAATCTAGCCCAGCGAGCCTTCTTGAAGTTTCATGATAGCTTAGTTGGCACTTTTCTTGTCATGCTTTGGCTGCCGATGGTAATACTTGCAATGACTGGTTTGTGAACAGAACCAGGATCGTCAATTATTTTGCGGTGACTGGTTTGTGACCAGAACCAGGATCGTCAATTATTTCACGGACTGGTTTGTGACCAGAACCAGGATCGTCAATTATTTTGCCATTATCAAGAGTAAATCAGGAGTTGTTCTGGTTCCATTGTAGTGCAAATATGTAGCCGAATCCTCATTGCTGTAAATAAGTTCTAGAGAGTTGCTGTTTAGCATGTCTCCAATTTCCTTTCCGGCTTTGTTTGTATCCTTGTAGCCCCATCTGGTGGAATGGGCGTTGAAGTCTCTTAATACTATAGTTTTGTGTGAGGTGTTCAGAAAGTCAAAGTTGGGAAAATTCTGTTGTGGATTGACTGCATATACCTTGAAGTGGTTTTGACATTTTTAAATATTTAATCTGATTATTTTATATATGTCTTGTGTCCAGCCCATACTCTTGATTAGATCTCACATATGTCTAAGTGAGGTGAGGCCTTCTTTTACTCCAGTTAGAATTCCACTGTCAACTTGCCGGTATTTAGGTAGAAGGCACAGGGCGTAACCTGCAAACTGGAAGTACTTTGGTTTATCATCCGAATTGTTAGCTTCCATAATTGTGAAAATGTCTACATCATAGGTTTGTAGGATTTTCTCTACTTGGATCTTTTTGTCCTGTGACACCCCTCCAGCATTCCACCAGAGGATCTGAAGACGTTGAAATTCGCCCTGACGAGGGTGATTTCTCTTATAGCCTTGTTTCAAGCCAATCATAATAAATCCTAGTCAAATTTAATGCCGAGAGATAGCTTTTTTGCCGTACGAAGATACGTTGTCCAAGGTGCCCCACGTGGAGATAAGTCTATTGCGCACCCCGTATCTACAAATAATGCTTCAACGAATTCAACAAGAGCTTAAACACTAATGCCCAGAATAGTGCAAAACATTTGTCAGTGGTGCTAATGATGATGGACTTGAATATACAATATGATTTCATCGATTAAAGTCAAATGTGGCAAGAAAATTGTTGCTGGAACATTGATGAGAAGCGGTTTTAGCTTACGCGCTGAATTATTGACCATATGAAATGAATTAAACCAATAAAGGAATAATGTTGTCATTAGGTAACACGAACATATCATATTTTATTAAAGGTATTTAAGATGTTGCAATCGCTTATTTGATGTTAACTCGAAGAGAATTTACATGGCGCTCTTTATACGTTAAGGTGATTTTCAAATCACAAAATGGTTGTATTATATGTGCGATGCGACTACGGCTTACAATTTTGAGAGCTGATGATGGGGAGGTGAAAAGAATTTAAAGCGAAATGATGGAGCGAGTAGTGGGTATTAGGATATAAAGCGGATGTGAGACCCGTCCAAAAGAATCGTGTTGCTGCGGAAGGAAACTAAATTCTCAGTGAAATAAATTAATTAGACGGAAATGATAGATTGAAGTGCTCTTAGGTTAAACCCAAATACTCGTTCAATGCGTTTATTCATTCTGTTTTGTAAATAGTGTGAAAATTTTTCCTCGCACCACATGACATACGCAGGCAACCGTTGAGGGCAGTTTTGCAGAATCACTCTAATTTTTAATTATAAATGGCATTGAGTAACTGCTCCATTTCATACTAGTTGCGGTGAAGTGGGTAAATATTTATTTTTTTATTTCAAAAAGGGCAGGCGTTTTGGTAGATATCATTAACCATTTAGCTGGCTTCGGGCTTCACAAGGGGGAGGTTCATCAAAGTAGCAGAAAGTCGAGGGGTGAGGAACAGAAGAGCGATTCACAGATGTAAAAGAGATAGAAGGACACAAATTTAGAGAAAAAGGTAAGGAGAATACTGTGGAAGGGGTCGAATATGACAACCAGGAGGGGGGGGGGAGGTCGTGGTAGTTTGAAGTCAGAAGTCAACTGCCGATTAATAGACTTTTTGCCGTATGAATATACGTTGCCCAGTGAGCATCACGTTTAGGTAAGTCTATCGCACACCCCATATATATTTTTTTAAGATTGTCTCCTAAATCTAGCATATCCTATCACAAATCTGCCGATATATGAAAATGTGTAATGCAAAGGATGCTTGTCTGAAATTTTTATAATCTTCATCGTCTTAAAGAGTAATTCGCATTCAATTCTCAATAACCCAAAATATTTTAAAACCGTGATGATTAAATTGACCGATTTACGTTTATTAGATAAATTCATATTCTCCCATTTCTTTTTAGTTCAATCGAAAATTGCATTTTTTGCTGAAAATCGTGTGATCCTAAAGTGCACTAAATCAATCAAAGTAATAGTTTTAGTGGATAGGTAAAATATATATTATTACAAAATTGACCTCCAGTGGCGCACTTTGAAAGAAAGGCAAATTGTGGTGAATCCCTCCCAAATTAGCAAGTCATTGTAAGCATCCCACTGAATAAAACTTCACTTATGAACCATCGCAACTTGAAAGAGCATCTATCACTTGCCTACATAGCAACACAAGCACACTTACGAGTTTTTTGAAATAGGTCTTTCATAAATTGGTTAATTGCATGAAGTAAAGTAGTTTATGACAGTATGAACTCTTAATCATAATGGCAGATACATTGATTAATTTTATACAGTTGGGCAAACATATGTCATTAATCCACGGAAAAACAAGGATTTAGCTAGCGCTTATTAAGGAAAAGTAGCAAGGTAACGATTGTGACCAATGCACTAATTGGTAGTTACTGCTAGGTGATTTGTTAATTTTATTTTTATGACCGTAACAAACATTGGTGAGACGGAATGTGAATCAATCATAGAAAGTGATATAAAAGTCGAATATTCGTATATAATGCTCTATAATAGCCATATAATTATATTACGGTAATGTTAATCATTGACCACTTCTAATTGACTTTCAAAAATTTCACTGCATCAAAAAAGTTTAAATTTGCCTAAATCGAAAGAATTCGCCTTTCTGTTACTCATAAATAACAAGTAGTGTGGTTTATTATTTCAACAGTTTTGTCGTAAATCCTTTTCCTCCAGTTCACTGATTAAATCGCTTTTTCCTAATATCAAATTACAATTAGGGAATGTTTTGTCACAAGCAACAAGGCCGTGAAAATTGTGTTAACCTCTATATTGTTTTAGAATAATCAAACAGTACAAGGATTCGTCCGTATTCTTTCTGAAAAGATTACTCTGACGTAAGAATTTCCTCCAAATCTATTCTACAAGCGAATTAATAATGTTAAGACGAATTAAGTTGCTGTTAAAATACTTTCTTATAAATATATCAATGATATAATTTTTATTTCATGAATGTGATAAATAAGCAATTTATGTGCATACTCAAAAATGCATATTTGTAACATGGAATTTAGCCAATTTCCTTTTACTTATGAAAAACTTGCGTCTATTGATTAAAGGCTATGTTATATAGGATTGCAAGAAACATTTGGAGGATTAGACAATATTTTCTCCTTCTTTTAGTCACCTCATATGGGT
The DNA here is from genome assembly GCA_900617975.1 of Rodentolepis nana. Classification (NCBI taxonomy): domain Eukaryota; kingdom Metazoa; phylum Platyhelminthes; class Cestoda; order Cyclophyllidea; family Hymenolepididae; genus Rodentolepis; species Rodentolepis nana. Next base: position 6,645 of record UZAE01014772.1, on the reverse strand, counting down.
TTGTCGGCTTGATTCCTTCTATTCAACTTTGATTTTTACTGAATAAATTGTCTTTATTCAGACTTCTTAATTATCCAGTGAGTTAAAGTAATTATGTAAAGTATATTCCATAAATATATAAAACTTCGTTTTAATTTTGATTCACATACTTAAGATGTCATGAATAAATTGATTGACAGAAACATAAGGAAGATAATCGACCGATTGGTTTAATTTCCCATCTCACAATTAATGCATTGAAAGAAGCTAAGGCAATGTGTTTGTCAATTAATTCCAACTTAAAAATTTATTAAAATACAAATCTAAACAAAGTAAGCCATTCTGATTGTCATCTTTTGCTATGATGTAAAATATTATATAACTATTTTTATTTAAACACTTGTCACAATAAAAACAATTAATTCTAAATATGAATTCAAATGGCTTGGTATTGTGAAAATAGGAAAAAAATTATTAATATCGATTGATGCCCTTACGGATATTGAAATAGAAAATTATTTGTGAATTATCCATCTATTCGAAGCAACTGTTTTAATTTTTTTAGAATGGGAAAATGAGCAGACAAACAATCTTATATTTTTTTCAGAATTTTAAACAAGAAATGGTTACTGAAGCGCAATTGTACACGTCGTGCTATTGATTACCAATAAAATGAAATTAAACAGATTTTGAGTTTGTGGTTTTTGCAAATACTTTAGATTTTGACATCAACACTAACTACAGTAAATTGATCTATGATTCTAATTTTGCATTTTAACAACTAAGTACGACATTATCGACATTATAATTTTCTAATTCGGTTTCAATGTTTTTCTAAATTGGAACAGGTGTGCGGATGTCCATTAATTAGGGAAATAAGGTGGGAAATAAAAGTTATTTAATCAATGGGTTTCGGAAATTCAATATAACCAAAGGGTATTTGAAATTGTGTTTACTAGTGATTTTTACTGCATTTATTCGAAGCAATTCGCTTTCCATTCTTAACTAATTTACTTGACTCTGTTGCCAAATAAAAATCAAAGAACTTCTCTCAAAAAGTTTGAAAATTTCCAAAGCTTTTTCGCGTGCGATTATCAGAACACATTCTGAGGCATTTTTTAAATTACTTTAAAAAGACAGTATCGATTTCGCTGTGACTAATGATGAAATTTTCAAGTCCTTCAAATTCCTTAAATAGAATCAAAGGGAACTGGAAATCAAAGAGACCTAAACTACGACCACTTTTGATAGTCATGTCGGAAAATAAGATTGTTTGGCTCTTCGAAGGTTTCAGAAAAAAACAAGATTAATAGGGCAAAATAGTGAAATTATGGTCGAAGTAGGGATAAACAGGCCTCTATATGGTTACGTGACGTCACCCTTGATAAACGGGCTCTGATGAGAAAGAGTATATTGAATAAATGGTTTTAAACAGGGATACATCATCTGTGAGGTGATGTTTATTAATATCTCTACTTTGGAAGCAATTCGCACACACATATCCATGTTTAATTTTAAACGATAAAGCATATTTAATTCAAATATGGTCAATTTTTTTCAACATGCATTACTAATTTTACTTAAATTATAGTTATTCCTTTTTTATTTTCTTCATGAAAATAAACGTAGCTTCTGACCAATCATACTCTTTTGTTTCTTTTAAAACTGTCATTAAAAGAGAACAATCATAAAACAGTGTATGTTATTTCAGTGGGTATATATTCGGATTTCAAAAAATGAAGGGGAAAGTTAAATTTTCTATCTTGCCATTTTGTGAATTATGAAGACAACGTGTACTTGGATGTTACTCGTGATTTTCCTTCTTACCAATGCCATTGGCACAATAGATGCAGCATGGAAGGTATATCAGCCAAACCCTGATGGTAGTGGTCGCAGGGAAATAGAAGCTGTTTACCAGGGTGATGGTGGTGGTCACGGTAATGGTGGACTTCCAAACCCTTACTCCCTCAATTAATTAAACGCTAAAAATGACATTTAATGTCACATTAAATTTAAAATTTTATTTTTTAAACGTCATTGAAAAGCAATAAATCATTTAAAAAACAAACTGTTTCCTTTAAAATTCAATATAACGTTTTAGAAGCTTTTAAAAATTTTCAGTATTTGATAATAAATGAAGCTGAGGGTTCTTTAAAGTTTTGGAGAAATTTCTTTATAATAAATGCAAAAAGATAAACTGTTGAAGTTATTCCATTTGAAATGTTCTTCGTGCTTTTTCATATGGTTATTTTTTTCATATAGTTTGATGATTTGAAATTAGCATTTATATTTACCCAAATATCGGTATTTGGTTACTTCCTTTTAGTTTTAAGATTAATGAAATTTGTTACGAAGTGGATTGGTTATTTTGACTATTAAACTGAAAATTCTATTAAAACTTAATTTAAAGTGTAGTAAAATAACTTTAAAGAAATTCAGTTGGTACAAAGTTGTATATATGGTCAATGCAATTTGAGGTAGAAAATTGAATTTTTTTCGTTTTCATTGCGTCTTAAAGGTTACATGCAGTTGGCATTGCGTAGTGATTTTTCTAATTATTAATGCTATTGACCCATCAATTTGGCAGTTGTCGTTCCAAGCAAAAACGCTGAACAGCTTGCCGATGGATCTGCGTTTTTGTCTGCATAGAGAAATGGCTAAGGTCCATCCTCTTAAAGTCATCATTAGTATTGCCCGCCAAATGGTGGCCAATAGGCTTACGAAGGTGACGAGAGGTCTATAACAGTGAAGAAAATCAGCTTAATTTTTATTTGTTCTGGAAAAGACATTTTAACTTGGTTTTCACATTTTCTAAATATTAATACTATTATTATCATTATCTCAGATGGCAGGCGTTTGCAATATTTATCATTACTCAATTAACTGACTTTGGGCTTCGCAGATGGAATAAAATCTAAATGAGAAAAATTCGAGAGGACAAGCAGAAGAGTGATTCACAGATGTAGTGGAGATAGAAAGACACAAAGGCGGAGTAAATGTGAGATGGCAAATACCTTATTAATGTGAAAGAAGGAGTCCATAACAACGACGAAAATCTTCTTAATTTCTATTGCCCCGCGAAAAACTTTTTAACGTGATTTAATTTTTTTTTCAAAATATAAAAGAATGTAATGCATAACAAAAGGAACTTGTTTTTTTCAAATTAAAAATAACAGTTTGGCAATATTCAAGAATATGGCGAAAAAGCAAACGATTTGCTTTAAATAATTGAAAAATGGTTATAAAGTGTTTACTTAATATAAAAGTAACAACTTTACCATTGCCACTCTTAACGTAATAATTCAGAGATCGGAAGCAAAATGAATCTCTCAATTATCTTTATGGACATTATGATAATGAAATAAACTAAAAGAACAACAAACTATGTTTTAGTATTAAAATTTGCAAAGGCGGATGCTTATACATATCTATTTTTAGAAAATGGCATGGTTAACTGAGCCTTCTGCAAACTTTTTGCAAAGTTTATTCTCTTTGTTTATAGTTTATAGTTATTGTTACTAGTTAAAAACGAAAATTTATCAAAGTTTATAAAAAGGAGCTGAAAAATTTCAATCAAACCAGTTACAAATAAGGGAATGCAACACACAGGACTGCAGGCAATTTGCATGTGTAAACTGGTAAGTGATTAGAACTTGCCTAACCAATCAGATCGACAGCACAGTAATCAACAAGCCACTTTAGATGACACAAACATCTAACAGCATTTTATTTTACATTAAATGACGCAACAGACTAGGTTTTTGATGCATGTGATATGGGATAAAGACAAATTATATTTCGCATATCAAAACATCTTGAGGCCTCATGAAAATTGCAAGTCAGCACAAACTACCTCTAAATGCTAAATGGTTAAATGTGGCTAGAAGAATTGCAACTCGGATTATGCATTCAAGTGAGATAACTCATTCAAATAACTTAAAAATTAAAAGCTTTTTAAGTTGCATGATGTGTAATTTTATAATAACGTGCTCTTGTTTAAATTGCTATATTTGGTTCGAGCATTGCTTATACTGGATTCGTATATTGAATATTACATTTAAAATATTCTTTTAATGAATGATGCAAGGACGAAAATATTTAAATTCGAATATTCTTTTATTTCATTTGAACTTATATTCATAAAGGAAAATAAATAAATAATGTAATTTAGATAAAGGCACATCAATAAGAAATTTGATTTCATTTTTATTATATCGACGTTAGAATTAAATTACTTATGAAATTGTTATATTTTCTGACTGATCTTTAATACTCTAATATTGTTGATTCGGTTAGAAGTAGAACGGCTTTGTCTACAAATCTTAATATGTAAACTAACAATGGGATAGTGCTTCTGTCTTCATTCAAAGTGTAATCTAGGTTTGTATGAGTGATATGGTGCCAAACCCACAGTCTACGACAGTTGAAGCAAACAATTTTAGTTTCAATATTTGTGACGGCAATAGCCGTTTGATTTAAAAGCTATATTTGATCAAGTTAATAAAAGGTGATAAAAAAACAAAAATATAGTCGTTCCGTTAGATCAATATTAGATTCCACTATTGAGAGTGAGTAATTGATTACGGTTTGTTTTTTCTTTGGTTAGAAGGTAATCTTAATGTCAGTTTTATACCTAAATTTAAAACTGTGCTTATTACAAATCGGTATTTGTGAAATATATCAATTCCATGCAAAATGGTTAAATCATTGCATTTGACAGTCTAGAAGATATCTTTCAGTGATGGGAAAAAAATTATCTCTCTTCAACTTTATAGCATTTAACCCAATTATTTCTACTTTGCCAATGTAATGAGAGATATCTATCAAATGTATGTCTATCTATAAGCTATTAAACATACGCTTTCTTTCAACTTTGGTTTAAAAAGCTGAAATTAGTAAGATATTCACCAAATACATTTCACGTTTATTTATAATGACCCACATTTTACAAGGACAAAACTAGAAATTATATGTCGCTATAATTAATATTATTAATAGATATTATTATTATTTAATAGATATGGCAATTTAATGCACTTAAAATATTGTTAGCTAAGAATTTAATAAAATACTTTTTTTTATTAGTAAAGCCTCTCATAATGTGACTTTCCAAATGACTTGCAGTCAAAGTGAATCGAACTTTGCTAATTCGCGTCTTGGAAAATAAAGTTCATTTATCACTTTAGTTTTTAATTAAAACTATCTATTTTAATGTAAATCATTATTAGAAACCTTTTTTAACATTTTGACGAGACATTCAACATGCGGACTGCACATTTTTAACATTTTACGGCATCATATTTTTGGGATGTCGTCTACGGTAGATAATTCTGACGATTACAGTTTTATTTTCTGTCAACTCGGTAATATTAGTTAAACAAATATTTGCAAAATTACCAACTTTACCACTCTCAATTGCCTTAAGTGATAAGACAATTGATACTATGTGGGTAATACGAATTTCTAGAAACAAACAAACATATGAACAAACATAGCTGATCCATACAATTTAGTCTGGTTAAAAACTGTATTCATGACAAAACAGTTAAGGAGAATTTATTGGCCAGCAGGTAAAGATTGAGCGTCATTTACCAAAAGCACTTTTTCTAGATCAAATTTATAAATTAATTTCTTCTTTCCAATAAGAACTCTGTTCATTTTCGTTTTCGGATAAATTTTATCTCTCCTCGAAAGCGGCCGCACTTGCGTCATACAACATCTTTCACATGAACGCCACTGTCGATCTGTTCACGCTTAACCCGCGTCTCAAAAGTTCCGACTTATGTACTTTAAATCATTTCTATAGGTTCTTGTTTACTTAACAACTGAATAGGAGTGCTTTAATTATGCCAAAGAAAATTTTCGACACCTAGACATGTTAAGATGAATTAAGTTGCTGTTGAATTATTTTCATATAAAAATCACAATGTTATAAATTTGTATTTCATGAATGTGATAAAATAGGCAATTCATGTACATATTCACAACTACGTGTTTGGAATTGTGCCAATTTCCTTTTAATAATGAGAAACTTACGACTTTTGATTAAAGGCTATGCTATATCGGATTGCAAGAATCATTTGAGGGAAAAGATAATGTTTTCGACTTTTCTGACATAGTTTACTGGTTGCTTTACAAACGAGTTGGTCGGCTTGGTAACTTCTACTCAGATTTTATTTTTACTGAAATAATTGGCTTAGTCAAGTTATACAATTAACCAGTTAGTTGATATAATTATATAAAGTACATTTCATAAATATATAAAAGTTTGTTTCAAGTTTGATATCTTAATCAAAATGACATGAATAAATTAATTGACGGAGACATTATGAAGATGATCGACAGATTTATTTCGTTTCCCATTTCAAAATAAGTGCATTAAAGTAAACTAGGGTATGATTTCAGCTTTGAATTTCATTTAAATAGAAATTTATATGAACTAGGTAATTCTGCTTGACAACGTTTGCTAAGATGCGAAATTCAGTAGAAATATTTTCATTTCAAGATTTGTAACAATAAAAACAATTTATTCTAGATATTAATGTACATTTTTAGATTTTTCAAAAAAAGGGATAAGAAAAAACATGGGAATCAATTTATGCCCTTACGGATTTCGAAGACAAAATTTATTTATTTATTTATTTCAAATGGCGGGCGTTTTGATAG
>UZAE01014769.1:0-12188 GCA_900617975.1 Rodentolepis nana | reverse complement strand
AAATAGATTTGTTATGAAAATAACATTTGAATATACGATTTTGAATTAACAAATTGCTGCACACGCCAACAATAAGATCTGATAATGCGATGCATGGAAACCACATTCGAGTTGGTCATTGACATTTCAAAATGAGGAAACAATATTAAACGAAAACAAAGAAAATGTATTGTTTAAAAATTAAAAAAATCTTAAAACAATAATGTTATTTTATTTTATCAGCAAATTCTTTAATATTTATTTCATAACTTCATTTACATAGCAATGAAATATTTAATGTCATGTTCTAGTGGATAGGTTAATGGAATAAATAGTTGTTAAGGTCCATTATTGGGAATGAGATACTCATTCGAAAATCAATTGAGAGATTGCAATCAGAACTAAATAAAATAAAATTTCAGTTTTCTTATGTGATTGAATTAAAAAATATCAATTCCTAATGCACCGCAATTTGAAAACGTACTTGCGAACACGGATCCAAAAACGCAACCTATTTTTAATTGAATAAGTAAAACGGCTTTAATCGGATTTAAATTAAGTCGCATAAATGTTAATGTATATAAAGATTAATCGGTTTAAGTGATTTAAAAGCCTATTAAAGTTGTGAAATGTCCAGATATCAAAGATGGATAAACTAATGTTTCTTTAAAATATTATTTCATTTCTTGAGAAGCTCTAATATCGGCTCCACATTTAACCTAGTAAATAGGTATAAACAGTATTTGATTCTTATTTAGAAGTGCAACTTTGCAATTAATTAGCAAGAGAGTAAGATTCTCAATCATGTTTCAAACACGAGCATTAAAGTTAATGCTGATTAGCTCGATAAATCAATTAACGTCATTTGTCGCCTCACCATTGCTTGTTGTTGTTGTTACTTTCGTTGTCATTAAAGCTTAAAATGTTATAACATATAGACAAGTTCACTTTAACTTGAAATGCATCGAAAGCATTAATTTGCACTAAGTTCATTTAGTTAACGACAAATAATAATCTTTAATTTAGCCTGATTGAAGAGCACATATTTTTACTGTTACTTTAAATAATAAAAGTTTATTTATTTTTGATTTATATGCAAGGTAATTTTAATAATAGAAATCATCTGTTCCATTTCTGACCTTCAATAAATGTAATTTTTTACATTTTGTTCGATACAAATTATTCATGCCAATTCAAAAAGGCGTTTTGAGGCTTGCATTAAAGTTAATGCTTGTTAAACGCAATAGATAAACAAACTACATTTTTAGACTCACCACTGCTTGTAGTTGTCACTTGCATTGTCATTGAAGTGTAAAAATTGTTATTATATATATATATATATATATATACAAGATAATTTCAAAATAAAATTCATTGTTATCCATAATTGTCACATAATCCATTTAAGTAACTTAATGTAGACTATCTTCAATTTAACCGTTATGAAAGCCGAAATTTTATAATGTCATTTTACAAAGGACAAAACTAATGTTTTCGATTTCTACGCAGTACGATTTCACTTGAGAGCAAAGAGCACTTGCAAAGAGCATATGAGTTACGTTGCTTTATCTAGTTGCAGAAAGTATTCTTAATAATTGCATGAATAATCATAATCAATAAATGAATTTTATTTTTCAATTTGTTCAATAATTATTCATGCCTATCGGTTTTTTCTTACCAACAGATATACCATATTGTGTTAGCGTATAAAGTTGATCTTAATTAAAACGTATGTATAAGATTATTCCAGCTTAATTGTATTTAAAATAAATACATTTATTTGTTAATTTATACGATATACGTGTTGCGGCAATTTGAAAAGTGCATTCTAGGGTTACATTGCTTTATCCATAATTTTTGATTTTGAATAATTGTATATTTTTTCATGCATTATTAAGAAATATTGTGGGTGATTTTGTTTGTTTAGATAAACATCCTAAGTTAAATGAATTTGGAAGGCAAGTGCAAGATTATTTGCAATTGGAATTACCATCTATTAAAATAATATTATTCTGAGTTATATATATATATATATATATATATATATATATCAATATAATCAACTTACGTGTTGTGTATTCTAGGCGATTAAAGGAAGGTCAGATATTAATAATTCTGACTGAAATTAGATTTAAATAAGCAGAATGAAACTAACTTTCACATTCGATAACATCAGGAGACAGGCCTTAAGAAAATGTGTACCTTTAGGTGATGTCATGTTATTACATATCATTAGTGCATTAATTATAAGAATGCATGCATTTTCTGGTCCAATCAATAGTTACCCCAAGCCTTGAATAATCTGTATGAAACGTCAAAGTTGTGAGCGATTCCCCATTAACTCGCTGGTACACGTGTGTGTAATTCAAGGTATTGTGCTTCTCGTCAACCGTAATTTTCCCTTTGAAATGAACATTTTGCGATTGCACAGATTGAATTTCACAAACAATGCAACATTCTCCAACTTACCACATTGTACACCAGGTGCGGACAATTGAAGTGTATTTTTATGCCAAACACAGAGGGAAATTGGGCCTTTGTTCAAATTAATCTAAATGAGGGAAACGTTTGGTTTGATTGGTTAAAAAGAAACAAAGGGAAATTTGTGTTAATCTAATCTTTAATTGAATATAAATTTACGAACGCATTGTAATAATATAAGTATAAATCGTGGTCAATGTATTCAAATTAACAGCAAGGAAATTTAAGTAGGTTAAAATTGAACACACATATTCTTGATAATTCACCCCACTGACGGAAAAGTCAAGTTTTACGGAACTTTTGCCCTCTTCAAATCGAATGAATGGAAATGATACATGCGGTATGACTCTCTCTAAAAGTAATTAACAACTTACATAATGAAGGTAAGCTGACTTTTACCAAATAAAGAGCGACAATTCTATGAATCTCACCTTCAGCTGGGGGTTCGAAAGAACACTTGGGGAGAAAGGTAAGAACACAGGCATAAACATATCCGTGAACATATATTTGATCAATTTGGAGTGCGTGTTTCATCGAAATATTCAGATATCCTACATGATAAGTGTCAATAGAAATTGATTACCTGGTCTTTCATAACACGGTTCCCACTTTTGGTTATCGGATATAACACAAGCGTTATCTTTGATTTCGACTGATAATAATTTACCATTTATATAGACGTTAAAAGCCCAAAAAAGTTGAAAATAAGACAATGTTCCGCCAAATCAATACGCACCGAATTGTCATCTTTCAAAATAATCAAAGGGTCTGTTTTCTCATTTAAATAACACAAGCGTTATCTTTGATTTCGACTGATAATAATTTACCATTTATATAGACGTTAAAATCCTAAAAAAAGTTGAAAATAAGACAATGTTCCGCCAAATCAGTACGGAAATCAGAGACGATTCTAGAGCAAGTGCTATTGGGCAGAATTAAATTCTCCTGTCCAAAGGATATATTTATAAATAGAGAAAGGAAAATTAATAAAATGTTAATCATTAGTGTGATTTAGTGTGATTGTGCATTTCGCGTGCTATATATTACACTTTTCCACGAATTCAATTAGATATAATAATTTCAAATATCCACTTAAAATCTTCAACGATTTTATGGCGATTAATAACACTTTTGAGGGAATATTCATTGGTCTAGTGATAAACCAATGAATTCAATCGTAAAAAAGTTCTATTCTGCTTAATCAAATTAAAAATTCTGAAACTTTATCAATCGTTTGTCATCTAGGAAATAGTACACATCGTGTTTACTTTTTTATAAATTGCAAGCTAAAGCAAGACATCATATGTCCAAATGCACCAATAGAACACCTTGTTATGCACGCCCATGTTAAAAAAATTAACGAATAAAAGCAAGAATTTCATTTCATAAGGTGAAATATACCTTCTCGTTTTTCGGTTATTGCGAATGATCTAGATTGTTCATATGTCTAACGTACAACAGAGATGAAATTATTATTCTTGCTTACTGTCTCAGTTATCGGTATTCTTTGGCATTGATGAATATTATTCCAGGTTTAAGTATTGATTTCTTAGTTGTTTAAATTATTATTGATGAATTCGAACATAAATGACCTTTCGTCAAAATATTTGCCTGTGAAGACTGATTCGTTCGGCATTCTCACAAAATGATTTATTATTCACTCCATTGTAAATCAAGATAGCACTTGAATTTTCATAATGCAGCATTTAGTCTTGCGTTTAGAAAATAAGAATTAAATAATGGTAGCGAATGAAAAGTTTTGAAGCAAACATTACTTATGCTATTTAAGTTTTGCTTTTCATTATTTCAATTCAATTTTTCCTTTGGCAAAATATTTATAAGAAGTCTTTTTGAATCATAATACAAAATCATAATCTGATATTGCAGCGAGTGATGCATCCATGTTGATTGTCATACTGCAATCTTTAATTTAAATATTGACAAAAGATTTATTTTTCATCCTCTATTTAATTTCTATGAAGCAATTAGGGTTATATAACTTATTGATTATTTATAACATAAAGCTAAAACTGAGCATTGAATAAAGAAGCACGTGAGTCTTAAAATTACGTGATTGCAGCAAACATTTATCAACCAAATTCGATGTGAATGTGCATAGCCCAGTTAGTGAATATGCATCTATAGAACTAGGACTTCTTTACTGACAAAAGGGCATTTACTTGTAAACATTTGTCTAATTATCTCTAAATAGATGCTTAATTTATGTTGTTGAATGTTAGCGATGCTAGAATGCAACGGATAAAAGTAGTCTTTTTAATCATACAACGACCCCCTTAATCTAATTTTGCAGCGCGTATACATCCACGTTGATTATTAAACTGCAAATGATGATTTAAATATCGAAAAAATTATTTTGCTTCCTTAAATTACAATCAATGAATCGAGTAGGGCTATATATCTAACAGATTATAAAAAACACAAAACTACCACTGTTCATTAAATAAAGAAGCACGTAAGCCTTGATAATCCATCGTGGAAGGTTTTTATCTTATCCATGGCCAAAAATGCACTTGCCATTTAAGGCATCTGGTTTCAATTTCTACTTGACGATGAGCATTAATTTTATTGTGCATCAAGTTCATCGTTATGAAATATGGAAAAAAGAAGAACCGTTTTTATTTATTATATTTGAAGAAGTCTAAAGGCTAATGAAGTCTATTTTTCTAGCAAAATAATGTCCCAACTTATTTACAATAGAGTGCATTTAATTGGCCGCAACTTAACAGATAGGAAATGCAATTGCTAATTTATTAAATTACTGTTATAAATCTGTACTAAAATAATTATCACAAAAAGGAAATAGCAATTAATACTAAATACAATTCAACTCAGATTGAATGCCATTATTGTAAAGCTCCAGGTCAAAAGAGGCATCTTAAACTCCATTACGTCTTTGACAACTTTGCTCAAACGGGTTATCAGGAAGCGTTATTATCACTACAACACTACGAGAACACAACCACAAACGCCGTGACAAATCCAAGTTTGATCCTTCAAATATTTCCATTCGTTGAATCCTATACGCAATAGTTGTTAACCCTTTTGTTTCAAATGTTATAGCCCAAATCTTTTCCATCAACGTTTGGTTTGTGCAAGGCCACGATCTTTCATGTTTGTGCATAATTAATTTTGCAGCGGTTTATACAACCGCGTTGATTATCAAACTGCAAATGATAATTTAAGTATCGAAAAAATTATTTCTCATCCTTAAATTACTTTCTATCGATCGATTAGTGCTATAATTCTAAAAAATTATTAAAAACATAAATCTACCGCTTTTTATTAAATAAAGAAGCCCGTGAGCCTTGAAATCATGTGTTTTTTTCTATAATTAATCGATCAACATCGGTTTAAATGTGTAAAAGCCCAGTTAGTGGATGTGCATCTATAGAGCTGACACTTCTTTCTGTAAAAATGTGCCTCATTATTTCTACAAAAATGCTAATTTTATCTTGTTGAATGTCATCAATATTAGAAGTCAACGGATTAAAATATGTTGTTGAATTCGCCCACCTCATTGAAGCTAGAATGTCGTGATGTAAGAAATTGATCAATGGCATGTTCTTATTGACTGAATATGGATTAATACTAATTACTTCGTTTCAGTTCTACGAATGGGTAAAAGACATGAAACTTGATTTCTCCGAGGTGTGATAGAACTGCAATAGTTATATGGTGCAGCTTACAACAAACCCATAAATAATTAAAAATTGTCCACTGTTGCGCAAAATTTATCTCTAAAGGAAATAGCAGGTAAGTATTTTCTAAGTAGACTCATTGTGTTTATAGATTTCGATATATCTACTCAGAGATGCAAAACAAAATAAATTCTTTCCACTTGTAGGACATCTGTCAATTCATTTTATGTTTAAATTTAAATGAAGGAACTATATCGATTATGGCTCATATAAATTAATAAAATGAACAAACTGAAGAATATACATAGTTTTTATGATTTTATATAATCAACTTTTTTAAAGACATAATATGTAACTTTGGTATTCTTTATGATTAATTTGAACTCACTCATTTGTTAAAAAAAATTGCTAAATATTTTGGTCAATTTTGATCTTAAAATATTGCAAATTGTTAGTGGAATGTATTCTCAAACGCAGGAACAGGATATTCGATAATGTTGAAGATGATGTTGATAGTAACCCGCCATTGGCCATATCGTTATTGTGACTAAATCGATTACCAATAATCTCTAAGAGGAAGGTAGTTATCGTGTCCATGGCCAAAAATGCTTTTGATTTCATATTCAGGGATCAAACTTTAATAATTTTCAATTTTTCAATTTTTACTAGAAGATGAGCATTAATTTTATTGTGCATCACGTCTTTGACAACTTTGCTCAAACGGGTTATCAGGCAGCTTTATTATCACTGCAATACTATGATAACATAACCACAAACGCCGTGACAAACTCATATTTGTACCTTCAAATATTTCCATTCGGTGAAACCTATATGCAATAGTTGTTAACCCTTATGTTTCAAATGTTATAGCCCAAATCTTTTACATCAACTTATGGTTTTGTGCAAGGTCGCGATCTTTCATGTTTGTGCATAATTAATGCATTTTATTTAGAAAATGTTATCAATAAGGAAGTGGCACCAATTGCATTGTCCAAATTGTTCTATTTCCTCTCTCATTAACCACATGCGTGTTCTAACATTGCAAATAAATATTGGTTTCTGCTTCTGATAATATTGTCATAGCAAACCTTTATTATAAATAAACACGTTTGATTTTTATATCTCCTTTATCAGCCTTCAAATATTTCAACCCTTCAAAGCATCCAAATATGCAAACCACGCCTTCAAAGGAATATGAACTTCTTGGAATTCATCACATTGAAACAAATTATTCATTGCTATTGGCAAAGCATTCGCAAACATTTCTGATAACACAATATTTGTCGCCAAAAAGTGCCGTTCTATTTTGAAATTGTCCAAATTTTTACCACGAAATATAAAAATATTTGTTTGGCCAATTGAACGCTTTCGTTTGAGGCATATAAAAATGTTGCGATTCTTTAAATGTCTTTAAATGTGTCTGTTTATTGTAATCATTTCTATGTCTTTTAATTTTCGAAGAGCAACTATAATTAACACAAATCCTACTTAAAGTGGGGGCGTTCTTGCTTTCAATAAGCCGACATTTTCGAGTATTCTATGGCTGAAAAGTGGAATTTAACTGCAGTAGTCAATGATTTCTATAAACAAAGTATTGCATTAAATAACATTTTGCCGTCGGTAAGACAGATCATTAAACACTGCTGGGTTTATATTTATTTTAATATGTTAACAAAGTAAAAGATTACGTTATAGACATGTAAATGAACTTTCTTATTACGATAACATTAAATCTTCAGTGCAAATCCGAGATGAACTTAATATACTTATATCAAACGGCAGGCTTTATGATAGTTATCATTAGCCCTTTAGTTGACTTCAGGCTTCACAGAGGGAAGGATGTATTTGCAAATACATTAGTTTGGGGCAAGGCTATGCAAATTGTTTAAAGTTCGTTGGGTGCTCAACACATGTTATGGAGGCATAAATTGATGGGAAGGCTGAAAAGATTATTGATCAATTATTAGTGCATACATCGTGAATAGATCATTTATCCTCAACTCATTTTTGTATTACAACGATTCCATCAAGTGATGATAGAAGCCGACGTATTTGCTTCATCGGCTCTGAGCTGACTTAAACTTGCGTGACTTTACTGGTGGAACCAAGGTTGGCATATTGACATTATTAATTGGGAAAAAATACTTTGCCGCCCTACTTAGTGCTACAAAATAGGTGGAATTGAAATTTCCGAGATTTGTGCAATTGAAATTTTTAAAGGATGGTAAATCAATCATGATATTACCTTTAAATATTTAATCAGCTACCGATTTACAATATCTTGAATCTTAAGTAGTAAAGTATATTTAACAGTTTTGCAACAAATCAGTGAGTGCAAATTAATTGAAAAAATATATCCTGACTAACGTAGGTCAACTGTGGCTCTTTTAATCTTTGCATTTGTGTCGTTAAAAATTGAAGGTAAACAAATAGGAAAAAGACAAAGTAATCTTATTGGGCAAAATTTAATTTTCTTAAATATTACGCCAAGTTTAGCATTATGTATGCATGGTTTCGTAGTCTGAAATTGTCAAGTTGTCATGAACAAATATTTCAGCGTCAATATTATTTAAGCTATTCGCTTGACCATTTTTGGTGTCAAATTGCTCCAAATGACCTCCAGTAACAGTTTTGAAAAATACTTTTTTCACTTTTCACCTAAACAATTTGCATTCCTTCTAAAGGGTACCATTTTAAGCTGATGTTTCCAGAGCAAAGGTTTATGAATGCCAAAATAGGAGTTCTTCAACAAAATTGCCATTCACTTTAGTGCTTCTGTTTCTTATGAGGCAAAGAATAATTACTATGTGAAATCAAAACAATTTTTAAGGGTTCAGTGATTAAACGTTTGTATATCTAACTCGGAAAGTGCAAAATATGAAAAATTCTCTGAGTTTAAATTTTTAAGGAGAAATCTTTATTTAGAAATGTGCGAGCCAATTGCAACGGTCTTTAATTTGCCACGCTTAAAAGTAAAACATAAAAATAAAATAAAATGCAAGTCGAAGTTTTGAATTCAATTTTGTTGTACGAACAGAAGATCATTTTGTAAGTTCAAAATAATTTAAAAAATGATAATTTGAGAAATTTTAGCGACAAGAAAATGTGGCGAATCCGTAATCGAAATACACTTTCATCTTAAGTTGAAAAATGCGGCTAGAAAATCCGCATATCGATTGCCTGAAGAGGGCAATTTTAACCTTTGTGGGGACGACGGCAGTATCGACAACAAGCAGTGGTGAGTCCAAATTTATGCAAATCTTTCTACCTTATTCAGATATCCCGATTTAGAATAGCCAGATTGTAGTTTTAAGAAAAAAAATTTTTTTTGATCGGAAATCCGAATGATTTGCGTTTCAACTTAAGAAAAAATGCACTGACTTTGCAATTTCATTACAAATAGGTTTTGCAATCAGGTCCATTTTTCCAAGTAGGTTTCCTAATTTTCTAAGTATTTTAGGAATCAGTGTTTCAGACAACTTGAAAAAATATTATATATTTCATTCACCTTACTTGGGAGTCAGCCTGTCGATTTTCATACGAATAAGCAGAAAGTTAACGAATTCTCAAAAACATTCGCTAGATTTCAATTCAGCACTGCATTTTTTAAATAATTACTTAAAGGTATCTAAATTTGAAATCATTTTCTCCTCTGTTCTATCTCTGTCCAGAGTATTCCCATTATCACTACAAAGACATTTAAAACTTCTTTATTTCGAATACTTGGATAAGTCAGCTTATTGCAATGTACTTAGCAAACTTTAGTGATTTTGAGTAAATGCAGCTCCGGGACAAACGTAAAAGTGAATTCCCTCTTGCCACATCTGCACATGTTATGAGTTTGATCTTAAGGTGAAAGATAGGCCATGTTTAAAACGCCTTCAGATAATTTAATTAGGACATTGGAATAATTGCTACAAGGTGAGGAATTGAAAATTCATTGTATTGGGGGAGGTGGGAAATTGTAATAGGTCAGCATAATTAAATGGAAGACAACATGGGATACATGTTGAATAAAATACGCAACACAGTTGAAATATCAATTACCGGTTGAAGTAAAGGGAGATCTTTAGAAAGTAATTAAGGTGACAACATCAGGGCTGGTAGCGGAATGCACACAATCAAAAACAATTGGTTCGCCTCCGGTTATATCAGTAATAATTCCAAATTATTAAGCAATGCTAAAAAATACCAAATACCATTATTGTCTCTTTTATTGTTTGCGCAATCGAAGATTTTTCTTTCCATAAAATAAGCAATTTTAATTGAACAATGTCACTTGAGATGTCCTTAATTGAGCTGTCTATATGTAACGCGAAACATTGGCGTAGATGAACTTTAAATTATTTATGCTTCTGTGTTTGCCCAAAATCTTGTTAATCTCATCTTAAAATGCTATTTTGGAAGCAAAAATGATTTGCAATGAATTAAAATCTACCAATTTCATTTAGAAAATAAATTTAAAAAATTAATGTGTATAATTAATGTACGTGTTTGCGTAAGCAAAAGTACCAACACTTAAAAATTCAATGCGGCTCGTTTTGGCTAAAAGAGATAGCATTACTCAAAATGTACTAAACTGAGAGGTGCTATAATTTCAATAAAGAATTTTGGTGGTGTTGATGATGACGCGTCAGTTCTAATATTGCATAACATTACCCAAACTAATGTGTTTGCAAATATATCCTTCCCTCTGTGTAGCCTGAAGTCAACTAACGTGGTAATTATAACCATCATAAAGCCTGCCATTTGATATAAATATATTAAGTTCATCTTGAATTTGCTCTGATGTTTTAATGTTATCATAATAATCATGTCCATTTACTTGTCTATAACGTAATCTTTCACATTGAAAACTAAGTAATGTAAATACAAACTCAACAGTGTGTAATGGATGAATCTTGTTTATTTTACTTTATTTAATTTTAAAAAAAACAAATTTTATGTAAAAAGTTATGAATGTCTACTTTTACTAAAAATAGCCAAACTATTGACCTTAATTTGACCATATAGTTTATCAATAAATANGAGTTGCTATAATTTCAATAAAGAATTTTGGTGGTGTTGATGATGACGCGTCAGTTCTAATATTGCATAACATTACCCAAACTAATGTGTTTGCAAATATATCCTTCCCTCTGTGTAGCCTGAAGTCAACTAACGTGGTAATTATAACCATCATAAAGCCTGCCATTTGATATAAATATATTAAGTTCATCTTGAATTTGCTCTGATGTTTTAATGTTATCATAATAATCATGTCCATTTACTTGTCTATAACGTAATCTTTCACATTGAAAACTAAGTAATGTAAATACAAACTCAACAGTGTGTAATGAATGAATCTTGTTTATTTTACATTATTTAATTTTAAAAAAAAAACAAATTTTATGTAAAAAGTTATGAATGTCTACTTTTACTAAAAATAGCCAAACTATTGACCTTAATTTGACCATATAGTTTATCAATAAATATGTTATTATTAATTTGAAATTCAAAAGATTTAAGAATACTTGAACGATTTCTGTTACTTTACATTTAATTCGCAAACAAGTGAACCGCGTGTGCCCTAACTTTAGGTTACACATCGAATTATAATTATTTAGACAAAATGATTTATAATCACCCAACATTAATCTTTTTATTTAGAAACTATATTTAGAAAATTGATGTTAATGAAATATCATGGAAATATGCCATTTGTTTGCACACTTCCTCAAAAATGTGAAACTTGTGGAGATGAATGCGAAACAAAACCAAGGTATTGTAGACAGACAATGCGTCTTAGAGAAAATATTTTGCAATTGGTCCTTGTTTGTGCACATTCTATAGACCGTAGAACAACTATTTTAAGATCATTATTATTTAGTGATCAACGTATGGCAATTTAAAACTATTATATTTTCACTTAATGATTTTTTCATTTAATTGATTTCTAATTGTGGCAAGTAGCGTGCTTTAATGTAGGGCCAACAAATATGTAAAAGATTTTGCTTGCTTCAAATGTAGTTAGAAATATATAAATTATCTATCGTAACTCTCTTGCAAAACATAAGCTTTGTGATTAGC
>UZAE01014768.1:0-12193 GCA_900617975.1 Rodentolepis nana | reverse complement strand
TAGTTACTGGCGACGAGAAGTGGATAGTTTATAACAATGTTACTCGGAAGAGATCATGGGTGAAGCAAGATCAACCAGCCCAAACAGTATGAAAAGCAGAGATTCACCAAAAAAGATTATGCTGTCAGTCTGGTGGGGGGATCACAAAGGAATTTTGTATTTTGAACTCATGCCGCTGAACCAATCGATAAATTCAAATGTGTATGTTGAACAACTCGAAAAACTAAAGGATGTAATTGAAGATAAGTGGGCGGCATTATCAAATCGGAAGGGTGTTGTTTTTCCATCATGATAACGCAAGACCCCACACATCTTTGGTTACTCGGCAAAAATTATTGGAACTGGGTTGGGATGTTTTGTCACACCCACCATATAGCCCTGACCTTGCGCCTTCGGATTACCATTTGTTTCGTTCCATGCAAAACTCTTTAAATGGTAAAATTTTTAGCAACGCGGATGATGTCGGATCACATCTAATTCAGTTTTTTTAATAGCAAAGACCAGACATTTTACGAAGGGGGAATTTTTACTCTGCCAGAAGGATGGAAAAAGGTAATCGACAAGAAGGGCCAATATCTAATTGAATAAAGTTATATTTTTAAACAAAAATTCCGAATTTGCCTTCTTATTTGAAATCGGCAATGACTTAGTTGCCAACCTAATAGTTAACTTCCTGTATCAAGTCATGTATTCAGCCGTCTTTCTAAGTTTTCTGCCATTCTCTCTCTCTCTCTCTCCTCTTTTTACTATCAATAGAGTTCGTAAAGTTATGGCTTTCACTGGTTATTTCTTTGTCAACAAAACTCTATCTAAATCTTTCCAGATTTCTTTTATGCACGCTTAATTTAAAAAAATTGATTGAAACTGGAAAGTTGGCAAGCAAAAGATCCCCATCTAACTTTGTTAATAATTATTATTTAATTTATTTAAAGGTTGAATTGAGTATGCGAGTTGAACCAAATCTAGTATATTGAAGAGAGAGCTCTGTGTACCTTCATAAAAGCATTCATTTTATTATCTTTGGCTTTTGACGTATAGTTTCTAAATTTTTGTTCAGAAACGCACTTTCTCATCATTGTATATATATGTATAGTTACATAAAGACACATATCCATCAGTGTAAAAACTGAGAAGAATGATCATTAGGAATTTGAAGTATGGAAAAAGAGCTCAAATAGGTTCAGTAATACACCCTTTTAACTGGATTGTTTTCGAACGTATGCTCTCATATTATCCACTATTTTAGCTCGTACAATCTTCTAATGCTATTTACCTATGATTAATTTACCCACCTATGCCCCATTCTGTAATATCGCGTTTTATCTTGTGCTATTTTTCCTCGGTTATTTAAAGCATCCTAAAATTTCTTTATCAGATTCATTGTTTCTTTTCCACTTATTCTTATTAGATATCTGGTCTTGGCTCCATGGACTTTGATGAAGCTGAATACAGAAAGAAATATTTTCTCCTCCTATTTGAGCTACTTCGATGTATGCCAAATTCGATCTTACCTCAAAATTTGAGCTCAATTAAACCCGAACGCTGTGCCCAGTGCACAGCACTCGGTGAAACCACTGAGTCCTTCTGTTTGGCCAACCCAGAACTTCATTCTAGCCTTTCTGTAACATTTTCTTGCTGGCTTTGGCATCAACACAAAGAATTTCCAAGTCTCCTTGACTGTTGTAGAACTACCATTCGACGGCGAATTGTGCAAAACCTTCTCAATACTGACTATGCCAAGGCACTTAAATCTCTTCGCCTTCCACCCCGAATGGTGGCATTTTTGGCGTTTCGTGAGTTCTGGCCCGTTTTGGACCAAAAACATGCCTTTGATTTCCGCCGTGGCAAAAAGGATTTCACCTTTACCTTTGGAGAGTTCTGATTTATTTCGTTGATCCGATGTTGGAAGCACCAGACGCCCAACAATACCTCTTTTCCCTCCCTTATTTAAACTGCTTTAATAAAATAAAAGTCGTATTTAAGGAGACTTTTTTTGTTAAAAGTTTGGTGGTATGTGATGTTTTGGGACATGATGAATAGGGATATTGGAGTCTTTGTTTGCTTTGTTTCTTTTTTGATATCTAAAAAGGAAAAAAATATTTACCAAATTTATCGAAACAAACCTTAAACGAGGTTGGCTATATTAGACTTATTAGGTTTTATTTTTTGTTGTAAGTACATTAATCTAATCGGTTTTCATGTATTTTTTAGCAGCTATTATCATTAGTCACTTTTACTCAATGGGCGACACTGATATATATACATATACATATATATATATATATATATATATATATATATATATATATATATATATATATATATATATATCATTAAAGCATTCTTAATATTAACACAAAATACTTTTCCTTGAAGCAGTATCCAACTGTGGAATCAAATAATTGTTTATTTAATTATTGTACAATTTTTCTCTTTGGCGCGGTTTTTGCGTACTGATCTGCTCAGTTAGTTGACTTTAGTTTAAATCGTACTTTACTTTTTCGTCGAGGAAATTAAAGTATTTAAGAGACTAATTAAATACAGTAGGTTTATAAACTGCATAATAATGACCATTTCAGTTTGAACATTTTCTAGCACTTCAAGGGGCATTAATGCCTGTCTAACAGTATCATCAATTCTGATGAGTGTAGTAACAAATGAGAGGTTCTTTTACATTCCCCTAATAGACGCATTGGGATGCATTCCGTTAGTAGTATGGTATAATCGGAATTACAGGATTTCAGAATACCGCAAATATGTTTAAGCGATCAGTTATTCGATTATGTGACTAGTTCAGATATTTAATTCCAGGTATCAATAATCGCCGTGCGTTCTCTAACACCATTCAGGTCTTATCCTATTCTACTTGAACGATTCGTAGGAGAGAAGGAATCTACTAATACCAGATGGAGAAACCAAAAAGCGTTTTGAGAAACTGTAAATTACTGATCTTTACGGACATTTAAAATGATGAAAGATGTCGATTTTGCAAAAAGACCTACATGGGTTCCTGGAAAATCAATCTTTATAATTAATTACTCAATGATTAACCACATAGTTAGTTTATTCCTCCTTCCAAATGAAATATTATTGTCTGGTTTTAATCAAAATTAGAAGCAATGGGGCAAAGAAGTCTTGTCAAAATGTCTCCGAGGCTAAAAGAACTAAGGAGGTTTATTCTCACCCCACAAATTCTGAAGCTTCAGACAAGAGTTCAACATTTAATTCTAATTTCAGCTGTAAAATGCGAAGCTTTTGTGCTGTCGAAGGCATCACAGTTCCACTAACAGAACGGCCAGTTACTAGTTTAAGGGTCCATTTTTGTAAGCTAAAAATGCTAAGCGTGTCTACTCGGTGGTAATCTATCATCACGAACTGTCAAGATCATGCACACTTTATTTGAAATTTCGCAGATTGATAAACATTAAGAAATTTTGAATTGGCGTAAAGTGTTAGCTCATATTCTTAAATTAGAACCACTTGCAGTAAATCGATACTTAATTTACGTATCACTTTTTTTTAATAGTTCAACTTATAATGGCTTTATGAAACATCAATTAGTTTTGGTATTAAAATAGTCTGAGCTCATTAGTTTCTTTCACAAACTCAAAATTTCGGAAAAAATCCGTTTATTCCTACCCTTCTTCGTATGTTACTCCTCCCCTTACTATGAGTCGATATTTTGCCCTGTCTTAAAACCCTCCGCTTTCCCCCCTAAAATGTCCATTACTCTCAGCTCCCTTACTAATTCTCCACCCCTTCCCCTTCTCCCCCNCCCCCCCCCCTCCCCCCCCCCCCCCCCCCCCCCCCCCCCCCGAACGATAAGCAAGCGCACAAGCTCGCACGCTTTGACAAGCCACTTCCTTTTGCAACACCCTCTGCTGACCTGTGAGAGACAACAGGTGGCCGTTGGACAGTGCTCCCCATACCCCAGTGCTCTCATTCACATGCCCCTCCACCCTGTATATGCAACATACCATCACCTTCTCGGGGGTGTTCATGTATATCGCTATGACTACGTGTCCACGTCCATTGGCCAATCAGGAGATGGCGTTGCTGTTCCCCTGATTGATTATCCCTCCATTTCGTTCGGTTGGACGATGTTAGCCTCAATTAGTAATTAAGACATGAGGGTTTTTTTCAGAATAAAGGAACGAGAATATTTTGTTTAGTTATGGATTCACAAATACCAATACAGATATTCTTTAACAGAATAATGAAGGGAATTTAGGCCGCAAGGCCGTCATTAAAAGATAGCGAGACCTTTTCTCAGCATCCACAGAATGGTGTTGAAGAATTATGCATATATTAATTATTCAATGACCAGACGTGAGTCTTCAGGATATTACATGAGTTTTGGATGAAATTCGTCTATTTGCTCACAAAATAATTACAAATCGGTTGAAAGTATTTCTGAATTATTGTGCCATAAAAATCAAACACGTTTGGGTTGCAATTTTTGATAAGTGTCTAAATCCTAATAATTAATCCTTCCTGTTGTCAAACGATTCGACCGCACTTTTCGTTTGCTGTCGATTTTTCGTCTTTAACATTGAGCAAGGCTTTAGTCCCCACAAACATTTTGATCTGTATGATTTTGATATGCAGAAAATAGTTAAATAAATAGATGCTACTTTCTTAAAAGTCACAATGATGAACAAATAAATAAATAAGTGAAATATGTCTTGAAAATTTATATTTAGATCATTAGTTAAGTGGCATTTTCGGGAATTGTAATGGAATTTTAAAATACTATCTTCAAACAATATATATCCAAAATAGAGAAATGATCAAATGCATTAGTCAACAATAAGAAAGTATCAAAGCATTTATAAAATAGACCCTATTTTTGGGAGGAAATGACCAAAGGTCATTAAATTTTACAAAATTACATACATTATATATTTAAATTATGTCGAACAACAGATAATCTTAGCCTTAATCCCTTATACTTAATAAATGAAAATTAAGTGGGGAATTACATAAAAAATGACACTACATTATAATGAAAAATTTGAATCCCGAATGAAAACTGTCATAATAAAAGAGGAGAGGAAAATGCAGCATACCACTAGGAGTAATATTCTGGAGGAATAGTTGCGAATGGAGTGGACGGTGGAGCGCAAATGGTATTGATACTGCTATTGTTGGCTGAAGTCGAATCAAAATTCACCATTGAGTTCCACCAAGGTTGAGAAGAGGTTAATTGTGGAAGAGATGACCTCGAAGTATTTGAAAGTAGTGATGCCTGTGGGTACTGCGGTTGAGGCTGGGGAGGTAATGTGGAGAGATGAGTTGATTCACAGAAACACCACCCTTCTTGACCCCATCCACCAGTCGTCATATCCTCCTCACCTCGCCATTCCATAGGTTGGAAATGAGGGAAAGCACTTCCCATACAATGACTTTCTCGTGGTTCCATATCGAGTACTTCAGGTTCTTCAAATCCAGTCACATTCTTCAACTCTTTGGATATAATCTGAGAAGAGTTAGAAGAGCTTCCCTTTGACTTCTTCTTTCGTTCCATACGAGCAGCTTCTCTTGCTGGATCTCTGAATCTCTTCTGTCGTCTTAGATGACATCCATTGTCGAACATATTTCCGGAGTCTGGATGGAGGGTCCAGAAGGAGCCTTTTCCAGGACGGTCTGGGCCCCGAGCAACTTTGACGAAACAATCATTGAATGATAAGGAATGACGAATCGAATTCTGCCAGCGTTGTTTATTGTGCCGATAGTAAGGAAAGAGATTGGTGATAAAGTCATAGATTTCTGAGAGAGTGCACATACGACTGCGAGAGTATTGAATGGCCATTGTGATCAGGGATATGTAGGAATAAGGCGGTTTTGAATGACTGGAGGGATTGTTTGTGTTGAGCTGGCTCGACGCTTGAACAGTGTCCAGTGACCCAAAAGATGTCCATGTTTGTCCCTCAGTTTGTGGACCATTCCACTCTTGGTTCCATCCAGGAATAATCGAGGAGGAAGCCGAAGAATTGGAAGGATCGACAGTTAGATGTCCATACTCTGAATACTGAATTGGAATTTGTTGAGGTAGTGGCCTGGATTGCTCCGGACTTGGGGAGTCAGAAAACATTTTTGCATGGCAGCAATCGGTTCAGCTTTAACGTACTTTTGACAGGAACCAATCACATGCAAATCAAAGAAACGCATAACGTGCTGATTGGCTGAGAACTCATGTGTCCGCATCGCCTGCAGTCTATACCTTACATCCCTTAACTTTCAGCTACAAAATTAGTCAGAAATCACGAAATTTCCCTTTTTTAGAGTAATATCACGGAGAAGTAGTAGTAAAACAACCATAGCGTTTTTCCAAAAGTGATAGATAAACTTTATTTCATTACAAAAAAATTTTAAAAGGTTTGACTTCGATGTTATTAAAAATGGTGGCATATCAGTTTGTTGAAATATGATTTGATTGTTTACTTTCTTCTACTGATGCTTCAAATAGGTCTATAGTTACAGTCGTCGAGGAATTTATGTGAAGAATTCATAGAACATTGGTGTTTGGAATAATTTTAACACTGACCACTCCAGAAATAGCAAGAAAACTGCAAAAGTATTTACAGAATTTGAGCTGAAAATCATATTAACTTTAGTTAACCAAACGTATCTTAATCAATGTAACCACTGTAACAAAATGTAATAGCAGATTATTTAAATTAATTGATTTATTTAGTTTTGTGACGTTATTTAAAAGGATGCATATGGTGAACCACTGTGCGAAATGAAGCCATTTTTCATCTTACAACATCTGCCACTGGATAACTTGAGAGCAATTTTAGCACCTAACTTACACAATGCACCAAATTATTTCGTACCTTTTTTATTTATATCCGCCATATTTTAACGTCGCACTACTTTCTTTAAGATTATCATGCCTATGAATCTGAGCGCAAAACTGTGTTCTGCATAACATGATTCGACACTCTGTCTATCTAGGTCACCAAGGTAACTATATTTTCTTACCGAAACAATGATTTATATCCTTAAAGTTACAATGCGATATTGATTTATATCATGAACCTCTAATATTAGAAAGCTGACTTTATCTCAGTGAAGACCCTATCAACTTCTGACATGTGATTCATTTATGAGATGCCTTAGACTCTTATTTCAAAAAAGTTGCAAACGGAATATTGATTTGAGCTATTGATGATGGTACTAACCATTCGCTCGGTAGTCGAAAATGAAAGGTACCAATTCAAACTTAATACTTCCTCCTTGGTTAGTAGATAAATTAAAACAGATTTGTGCTATACACGGTTTTTATTAAGCATAGAATGGTAATCTACTATCTCATGATAACAGACTTTTATAAATAACCCCTATTCTAGAATGGAATGCAATCAAGGACCGAAATTCAGGAAAATCATTAGAACAGATAGATACAAATCATAGTATGACCAACAACGGAATCTCTGCTTTGAATTTCCCTTCACCTTCACCACCAAGTGCTACCTTAAAAGTTATATTCTTTCCCACTGAAAATTTTCCGATATCAAACAAAGTATTTGGTACCAGATTGTAATTTAACTTCTTTACAAGTTGTATCCAGTTTAGTTTTCTAATTTCATCCTTACCATCGAGCCGGTAATTGCTTAAATGACAAGATCAAGGCGAATAGAATTACATCCTATTTGGGGACGAACCGTTTAATTCCTGTTTCATTGCCCCCCCCCCCCCCCCCCCCCCCCCACCTCCTAGCAAATGTAATTTTGGTACTAAAGCAACTCACTTTTCAAATTAAATCTCACAATATCCCCTTCCATCTGATTAAGAGGTCTCAATATTTTAAATATCACACTCGAACCGTAATAAAATCAGAGTTTCAAGAGCCCGAGGTTTATAGTTTGAATAAATATTTCTTTTGCAAGAATACTAGTAATAAAAGAACTGTTACTAATCGTGATCACCATGAATTGCACTTATCCATAATGATCACTTTTAAATTCTCCTATGTTGGAAAGCATCTAAAGAATTGATATAAACAAATTAACTTGTTAGATGTTAGGGAGGGGTTACGACCACAACATGGACGTGAGAAGCCGTACATTCATGTTGCATAATTTGTACTTAATGGGAATAATTCACTGATTTATTTTCGCATGCTTTCCACATCGAATACATCTACCAAATTAATTCATCCTTTCGGATTCCAGCGCTGATCGACTGATTGATTAATTCGAATAGTTGACCTTACGACTTGTGATGGTAAAAGTAACGGGAAGAAAATAAAATAAATAAATATTAATAAAATTCTTTATTACTGTTTCATTAATGACAATAATGATAATCTGCTAATAATAACAACTTTTAACAGACTAAGTGGTGATATATCAATGGTCTTTTACCTATCCCTTGGTTTAATATGAGTATGCCTGCTTTGTGACCTTTTGTTTACTTAAGTTACCCCTAATTATTTAGTTTGATAGATATCGTGAAAGCACTTTTGACTTATTTAAGCAATTTTGGAAATAAATCGTCCCATTTCCCGAAACATTTTCCACCAGGTTAATCGCTTTCGATTAAAAAATACTCAGTGAAGAGTGTTTGCCCTCTACTCCACTATTAAATTGCAACAATTATACCATTGCATGAGCTTTTATTAATAGAATTCTACAAATATGCCACTTAACTCTATACTACTGGCCCTAGAAAACCAATGAAAGTTAGTAAAATGAATATCCCTTTACCAGAACTAATCATGCAGTCGTTCTAGTTCTAATTACTTCCTCCAATACAGAGCCTAAAGAGAATATGAGTATGATTGATGCAAATTAAAAATGGGAACGATATCAACTGATTTGAGATTTCATGTTTGTTTAGGAGCTATTCAGATTGATAAAACCTTGGCAGGTAAAAAATTGACAATCCCTTTCTCGTTTTTTTTATTTTCATGATAATTCTAATGCTCATTTCCATTCAATATTCGTACTATGCCATTATTACTGGATTCCACTGATGGCGTTATTATTCCTTATTTATTTTCCATGGGATTTACAATGATCTTGGCCCGTTTATAAGTCCTATTGTGCACATTAGCATTCTTTCGCATGTTTACATTTGTATAGCTTCGACTTTATGTTTATAACAATTGAGTTAGTTCCGTTTGTGCTATTATGCCAGAAAGAGTTGAAGTTCAACTAGCATTTATCAGTCCCGAAACCGTGTTAAGCATTGGTGTTCAAAGGTTTTTACTTGTTTTTTTATTCCAATTAAAATACCTTAAATAATCTTATATGAAATTATTTAATTTTAAATTTGGAAACTATCATTTGCCAATAATATCCTACACTACCCAGCCTACTTCAATGACTTTGCTCATAATTGGTAGTAAAAATGAGCAAGTAGAAACGCAATGGATCCTTGAGCAGGTGGAGTTGTCGTTGGCTCCTTAATGAGATAGATAAACAGAGGAGGGGGATTTTAGTAATCCTCCACTTCGCATAGATTGGTCTTATCTCCAATTCATCTCAATGAAACTCCACATGTAGGTATGTAGAGAGATGAGAAACAGGTGCGTTTAATCGCCAAACAAGAGAAGATAGCAAAAGCTGGAGGTCACCAGGTTGGAAAGTTATCATTCTCATGTATGACTGCGAGTTGATCGACATTTTGGAAATTGATGTAACAGTGCATCCATCCGGTTATCTATTCTTTCCGCAATTTTCTCAATTAATGGATCGAAATTCATTGAAAGTGCAACTTAAAGAATGTGCTGTTCATGATAAACTAATGCACAAAAGTGATACGCCAATTAGCTGTGAAAGGGAGAGAGAGAGAGTGGATATAATTGCACTCATTTTTCATCGCTAATTTGAGCTATAATAGAAATCGTATAAGCTCAGGTTTGCTCATTACATTTTTCTTCGTGTAATAAATTCTATTAGTCATTATAAGGGAGGAAGAATAAAGGTTAGAGAAGAAAATCATTTTCATCAAAGAATTCCCTTATTTTTCTGCTTTCTTTGGAATTGATATGCTTTGCTCTATACTTTGCCGGCTTGTATATCTATTCGAAAGATTATTTGCATACTAAACTGATGTGTCACTATCTACGGAAATGTATAATAGTGTTTAAATAGGTTGTGGTAAGGGATTCGAGCCAATGTAGTTTTAAACAGTTAAGGAATCAAGTGGATTTGAAGTAAATAAGTACAATAACTTCTTCATCTAAATTTTGCTTACTAGAGGCTCCTTGTTGGCTTTTATTTAACTCTCTAAGGTTCACAGATTAGGATATCTCATTTGGGTTCCATGATAATAAAATATGTCATCTGTCTTCAAGCGGACTTACCGGAAAATGGTATTTGACGATACTTAGCACTCACTTTTTCATTCAATAAGGCTATGAGTTATTTTGTCTTCTGAAAATAATTAAAATGGAGTGTATTTTAGCTAGTGAAATAGTAAACATCCAATAGGCAAGAATAAATTTAATATAGAAGACGTATAGATTATTTTAGAAAAGCATTAACTTCGAGCTTACAAAGCTAGTGAATAATAAAATGCCTTTTGGCACGCCTTTTTCATCCATAATGCCATCTGTTCACACTATCAGCTGGCTCTTCTCCGCTTCTTACTTACAGCTTTTAGTCCGGGGCAAAATTGAGATAAAGCGACTTCATCTCACGCCATGAGTTACCCTAGTCATATTTTATTTGGGAAAAAAGATAGTAGGTAACAGTAGTCGTACATAAGTCAATTTATGGCTTTTCAAACGAGTGTTCTTATTGCTGTGAGGCTGGGAGCTTATCACATTATCTCGAGAGAATGCACACCGGTGCCCACGTTTATTTACCTTACTGGCCTTGTCATCCTCGGAATATTCAATCACCTCACTCCATCTACTTTACTATACTCTCGCACAAATTCAACTGCTGAGACTGACTAAACCCACCAGCCAAATTACAGGGGGTGGGGAGGGTGGAGGGTGGAGGGGGGGAGTGCGCGCCACGCTACTGTACATAGCTACTATTTTGAGTGGGTCTAAAGTCCGCTTTTGAAGACAGGTGGGGGGGGGGAGAAGACGATGAAGCCAGTACAGTAGAGGTACAGCATTTGGAACTTCAATGTCATGCCATGAACAGGAGTGCTGAGGAGTCACAAGACCGTCTATTCTTACAACAATTTTCAAAAATAAATTCTGCCAATATTTAATCTTTTATTTAAGGTAGTAATTGGAGTCTTAAATGAACAAAAATAGCATATTAAAGTCCGGAGCATTTTGTAAAAATTTGAAATTCGTCTGCACTCGATAGGAAAAGCAGAAGTTACCATTGATATTAAGTCTGTAATTTTTTAGTGAAGGCATAACGAGATTAGTCATATGAGGCTGTGGTCGAAAATCACTTAAAGTGGTATTTTACCTCAAAAGCTGCAAAAAGAATAATAAAAGGGAACATAGGATTAACAAAATCAATCTAAAAGAGTTATAAATGATTGTGGGAATGGTAAAATATAATTATACATAAATATATAATTTAAAAATAAATGCCGTCTTAATGACACTATAAAATGGGCTACATTATTGATATATTAATTACTAATCACAAATTTAAGAAATTATTCATATTTTCGAACATTTGTATTCATTTTTTGTCAAACCCCGTCCCAATCCACCAATGTGCCTGATAAGGTGGCACCACTCCAAAGGCCAATAATTCGACCATAATTTTGGAAGCCATTCTAACTACTTTAAATTGGCTGAATTTTATACCTTTAATCAGCATCCCGTGGTTCAAAGTCCGATAATGAGTGAGGCCCTTGCAATTCTCCGTTAGTTGACAATGTTACTTCCGATCTCAGCTTTGTCGTTTAGAGTCTGCATTTGCTACTGAAATAATTTAGGGAAGTGTATTATAACATTAAGTCGTGTTTGTGTTTGCACATATTTACCAAGTTAAATTAGGAAGTCATTATGCAGCGCTCAACTTGAATAGTGAGTGGTACCATGGAGACAACCTAATAAGAAATACTTATTCTGACACGCAAGATAACAGCCAAACTTAACCGGTGAGGTCGGTCATTCTGTTCAATGAGTGTAAGTAGTTGAAACCGTGCCCTCTGATATAGTAAACGGATAAGGTGACCTATTAGCCGCAAATGCACATATTATTATATAGTAGAATATATTAGGTTTGCAACTAAGTCATTGCCGATTTCAAATAAG
>UZAE01014767.1:1009-12202 GCA_900617975.1 Rodentolepis nana | reverse complement strand
AAATATCATAAAGCCTGCCATTTGAAGTAAATAAATAAATCTCGTTTAATTTATGTTAATGAGTTCAGATCATTAGTTATTGCACTGCGTAGACTAGCTACAACGCACATCAAGGTTCCCTTATATTTCAATAAATCCCGCACCCCACTAACCATTGAAGCCTATTGTAAGGTTTGTCATTCTGTCTGCGTTCTCCTCCAAAACTCTTTCCGCCCACTTCAAAAATACTCCAGCATTGTCACCTTCAGTCAGGTTTCGGATTATCTTTGTGCAGTCTGTGACAATTGTTCCGTCCTAAAACGAGACAAAGTTGTGTGTACCCGACAAAATGTTCTGTCATAAAACATTTTACTTAAAAAAATACGCCACTCTTACCACTGCTTCTTGGTTCCAAAAGTAGATTTCCTTAAAAGTTTGACGAAAGCTTAGACTTTCCAAGTCTTCGAACATGGGGTTTATGGAGTAGGGCAGATATGAGTAGAAGTGATCATTGGCATATTTTGGATCCTGCTTTTGCCCATTGTCTTGAATCCACTTCATTGACCTAAAATATTACTTGGTAATCAGTGATTGAGTTTAAAAAATTTTAATTGATTATGTACTCCGTTTTCAATAGATTATAAAATCTGCATCTCCTTTCAGAATGTCAAACAAGTAGTTAAGGTAACGCCATCTTCACATGAAGCGTTTGATTTGAGTTTTGTCATAGAAAGTTAACTACGGTGCATGCTCTACTGCATGCCACCAAGGACGTTGCTAATGCAAAGTTTTGAGTTTACACGGATTTAAAGGGACCCCCGAATAAAGCTTAATATGAGAGCTAAGTTTAGACCAACCTAGGTGAATAAAAGTCATTGTTATGAATATGAGATACTCAATCATACAAATTCTGGAGACTAATGTAGAAAGATGGTAGTTCGTGTCAATTTGAAACTCTGGATTTGGTGCATGCATTGAATAAGAATACTTAAATTTCTAAGGTGGCTTGACTTCAGCAGAAAGTGGATTTTCTGGAGTCACGCTTGTGGGAGCTTCTTATCCTGCTACGCTTTCTTGCTATGGAAACGCCGTCAAAACTTCTGGAAGTGAATCAAATAGCATCAATCGACGGGCACATTGACCACTAGTCAATTCCGTTTCTACCTCCTCTGATTAAATCCGACCTAATGGAAATAAGTCCTCATTTCGAGAATTCTTATTATTTTTAAAAGATTCTCTTCGAGCTCAAAAGTGTAAATTCGTTCTATGAGATTGAAATATCGTGTGTCATAATGGTTTGTTTAACTGGTCTTGAATTGCGATCTTTCCCTTGTTCATACATTTAACTATTCTGCAAATATGCTTCCAAAACTGTTTTTAATGAACGCTGATAGCTTTTAAATTGACTAGAAACATCGATAAACGTTCTTTGACTTGAGCAAGTTTCAAAACCAGACCTCCAAATTTCAAAGAATGAAATTGCGTTTCACTTCCGCCTAAACTTAAATGACTTCAGCTTAACCCACTAACGTTCTTTAAATTAAGTAAGTACAATATTGTTGATCACAAATATACCTTGCAGGTCCTAATGCACAGGCTCTGAAAATTTCAAGGCGAAACTCAAATGTGAAGAGGAAATTCATCTTTTGAAGCAGATTAAAGCACCAATTTGGGAAAGTAGGGCCGGTCATTACTGCTACGTTATCATTTAATTGACGCTTGATTTTACGAGTGATATGCTCAGAAATGAAATCGTTCCTGCCATCAGTTTTCATAGATTCGACTCTGGATCGGAAGAGTTGGTGAAGTAATTGGATCAATTTCAGCATATCCTCTGCCGCCTCCTTGTTTACACATTTCTTGGTTGCTTTCCCTGGAATTGAGTGGCAGAATTCGTTCCGCCGGGTCACTACATTCCAGTCCCCGTCTGATAACAATCCTCCCCTTTTGCTCGTCCACTTTTCGGTGAATAATATTAACAAAATTGGTCAAATTTAATTTATTATTGAGCTTATTAGGTTATTAAGTTAACTTGCTTCCATCAAGCAATTTTTCCAATTAGATCTTACCTCCTGTTTGAGGTCCTCCTTTTCTGTTGGAGATGCAGATTTCATCCTTATGATTAGTTTTGCATCTCGTAGCGTATTAATACTAATCCTCTTCAACACCAATTGCTCAACAAGGCTCTGAAAAGCAATATTTTAAATACATTTTACAAATAAATGTTATGGCTCCAGGCTTTTTCGATAGTACTTAAAAGGTACTTACTACTAAATAGGTAAATAAGGGCTGTCTCAAGTCGAAAATGGGATATGATGCGATGTCGTCTCCATTCTGTTGCTTGACAACCAACTCGAATTGTAATCGCCACACTGGCCATTGGGCTAATTAAATTTCATAAAAATGAAATAATTGGTTGACTACGCTGTCTGTGATTTTCAATAAAGAACTATGGCAGTTGAAAAATCACTTGAATCAAATATATATTATACTGCCAGACAAGTGATTTGTATTTCAGGCATATTGCTTTTTGGTCCATCGGTCTACCGATGTCAATAAAAATTTTCATTGTTCAATTACAAACAAAGAAGGCCCCGTTAAATTCTTCAACAAAAAGTTAGGTTAATGGGGATAGCTTCAGCTCCCGAAAGCCATAAATACATCATCTGTCGATAAAAGTTTACAATAATTGAACTAATAAATCTTAAAAGGAAGAAAATGGCTTTCGTTTTCGAAGCTAGAGGTAATCAAATCGATTCCCGACAGTACACAATCAGCGATCGAAATGGTGTTTCACAGGTTTTATTTCGATCGGAAGTCTATTGACTCCGTTACGCCGGCACACACAACCAAACACTAGGGAAGTAAAATCATCTCCTGAATCTGCTTGTGGATAATTTATACCTACTGTCCAAAGTACCCCCACTTTCATTGTTAAGTGGTTCCAATTTCAATAGTTTTGCTTAAATCAACAATTCATTTTTCAATACACAGCTCTTGCTGCAAACCAGTGCTATCGATTGGTGACTAGGACATCAAATAATGACAAAACTAACCGCAACCTAAGACGAGGATTATTATTTGTCATTTATTGACGATTATTGTCAATGAATTTTTACTTGTTTTTTTATTCACAAACCACTTTCCACTCATTTAGCAATAAGGCTTCACCGCTCCTATTCCAAATTTATTATCTCCTTTCCGAATTCCATTTCACACACATGTCTACTTCTGATTAGTGTTCTCTCGTCTGGGGACCCTAGCCTAGATTGTCGACTTCGTCAAAGAATAGCTCAAATGCAAGCTGGAAGGTCTGTCAAGGGAATCTTTCTGTAGAGATTAGTTTTACACTAAACTAAAGGAATGATAGGATAGCACGTGAGTAGGTATGAAGACACTATTCGTTGCTAGGTCGATAGAACATTATAGTACAGCCAGCTACTTAGTGGTTATAACCAACTTAAACATGTGCCGAGATTATTCCATACTTACTCATGCTTCACAATATTAAGCCAATAGGTATATTCTCTCTACATTCCTTTTCTTCTGAATTATAGCCACTAAGTACGTTGCCACCGACGAATTGAAAACTGACTAGGCTTAAATCTAAGGGGGAACGAAAGTGAGCCCCAAAACTGGAGAATATGTACTAGATCGCCATTTACTCGAATGCTTGAAGGAGAGGTGTATACACAACTGAATGTCTCAGTCTGGAATACAATGGGAGCGAAGGGGATAACGGAACTTCGTAAAGTATTTAACGTCTAATAAAGCCGCACACAGAATATCTGACCCGTCCCACATTTTCAATAATTTCTCATTCTAAGTTAACTAGGACGAGTAGTTGAATGTTCCTGACCTTTCATTTGGGTGTCACAGTGTTTTATTTATCTTAACTTTCATGGCATGCACCTTTCAATTATTATACTTATAATTAAACAATAGAGTACATTACAAAAATACTGACGAACGCTTACATTGCATTTTTTGAGCAATTCTAAGGTAATCTTTTGTTAATGGTGAGATCAGCAGTTGCATGTGGCTGTAACCCACACGTTCATGACTACTTTCAGCTGACCAGCCTGTAGCTAAGTTATATACAGAACCGGAAAAACCGCTAGGATGAACGTGAAATTCGCCATCTCTAATTGATTTCATTAGATTCGTCATGTAGAATTCGGCTACCGTTGGGACCTCCGAGGGTGTATCATATCGTATTGATTCTGGAACCTGGGCCAAAACGTTTAATTCAAGTGGCTAAAAAATAAGCATTAAATGCAGGGTATATTCACTGCCCGAACCAGTTTTGGTACTAGCAAACAAGGTCAAAAGTTGTAGCTACTGAGCGGATCGAATATCTCGACGAGAACTGTCCTCGCTAGTATTATAACAGCATAGATAAAAGCGTTACTTAACAAGGCACACTCTATTCTTGTTGAAATAAAACTAACCTTGCGGTGAAATCGTACAATGGTACCGTAGAAATCGAGTCCACAAACATGCAGTCGACCCTGTTGATTTATGGGAGACAAATCCATGATGCGGTAGATACGAAAGCTCAGTCGATGCTCTATTTCAAAGATCACTGGTTCCTCTGAGTTGAGAGTTCTATCATTTTTGTGCACTTTTAGCGTGATCCAACTTTTTCCATCATTAGATGCCTATTAGATAAATGGAATATAGCTTGCCAAAAACTAAAAACAAGATATACCTGTAGACACCAGTTTACAATATCCTCATTTTTATCTACATTTCTAAGAGTGGTCAGGCAGTAGCAGTGCAGAACAAGATCAGCACGCAAGTCAATCACATACCGTGCCCCCACTTGAAGATTCATAAAACAAATATCAAAATCAATATCAGGAAAGTGAGAGTTTGTGATAGCTTTGTTTTTGCACACGATGCATTGTTCTGAAAATGGAGATCTCAAGAGTGGAATATCTACACCAGAGTGATAAACACCCTGAGAGTTGGGAAGAAAGGAGTAGGCTCGAATATAGCCTCTGTATACCGCGTCAATCCAATTACTTCTGGTCTCTCCAGAGCTACTCAGCCACTGGATATAGGGCACCGCAAGGTTAATTCGTTTAAATGGGTAAGATCCCAAATATAGCATATAAGACCCTATATTTTCGCTAGTCTCTGACCTGAAATAAATGCAATACATGTTGTGATGCTAAGTAGACTGTTTAAAAGCAAAATCCACTTGGCAAACAATTCGAACTACCAATGTAGGAGGAAGTTGAAGTTACGATTTCTTTGAACCTGATTCAGCGAAAATGGATTTCTAAAGTTTAGCTTTATCGGCATCGAGGAGTCTTCCATGCAGAGGTCAGCATTCCAAGTGAATAAAGGATTGTGTAATTCGAGATTACTATTGGAGCGTTGTGTGTAGAGGAAATGAGAAAGAAGTCGAAGAATATCGAATTCTATACCTCCCTCACTGCCAACCTTCTGATACGATACATGGGTTACTTCTTTATCATCGATTCCAAGGCTATCTTCTGTTATTGCTCTGCAAGATTGCAGGTGGTTAAATAAATATAGCGGCAAGTGTTCAATTTCCTCAAATGCTGCTTTAATGCATTGAATTAGCTTATAAAATGCTATTTCGTGATCGAATACGGAGAGGAAGACTTCTCGACGTTTCATTAGAGCATCTAGCCGATCCATCTGTGTTAATTCATCATTCTAAAAGATTAAGGTAAACCTTATCCACACCCACATTAAATTCTCAATCAATTGACGCCTAGCTACTTACCACATCTGATTTGGTAGTGGAAGGGGAAATTGATAAACATTGCAAAAGAACTCGAACAATGCCACTTGTGATGACCACATTCGTGGTAATAGTGATGGGATCCTTTAAAAGTTGTTTTTTTAATCTGCAAAAGCTTTTCTTTAGGGACTCAAGCTCATAACCCTCGTTTTTAATAGACAATAAAGAAGATATTTCGTTAGCAATAATACTCAACTTGGATGGGACTTCTGCCTCTTGTCGAATTAACCATCTTGGAGAACTAAAATAAAACATGCAGAATATAGAGGAAACAATAATTTCGTGTGGGTCATTATGGTAAGAGAAGTAAATTTTCATCTCATACGATAAAGTTTGTGTAAATGGTAGTGATTCGGTCAAACTTCCAGATTCATAATCAACTCGATAAATTCTTTCATTAATTTGGAACTGCTTCACCACTGGTGTACCTTCTTCCATTTTGATTTGCATGGGATATTCACGGACATGGTAAATAGTATAAGAAGGCGATTCTGAGAAGAGGAAGAAATTCTCATTGCCCACTTTGACTCGAAGGAAGTACTCTTCATTTTCTGCTTGAAAGAACTCCATTTCAAATGGCTCCATAGATACCATTGTTTCTCTTATTCGACACAAGTGGATAGTGTTTGGATGAAATGCCTTTGAAGTCGATGGCAAAGGATGGCTGCTCTTATTCGAGGAATTCGCTGGCGTGGTCTCTTTATGATGTCGCCGTACGTCTGATTCCAATCTTGGGTTGTTTATTTTTCTAACGAACTCTACTAAATATATTAGCTGATGTGCTATGCCTTCAAAAAGGAAAATTTTGAATAAAAAAGGCTTTTTTTCTAACTTTGAAAGTACAAGATGACTTACTGTTTATTTCACTCCTTCTAACAGGACTTGAACAGGTGACAATTTCATCTCCTATTTCAGTAGTATATACACACGCGTTGCTGATCCCATTAATACCATCGTATTTAAGTACACAGATTGCAACATCATTGTAAATTAAAAGGACTTCACCCAGTCTGAAAACTGACCAATCACAAAATTGCACATGATAGGTACTTTGAAGACTGGAAATGATCTACAAAAAAAAGGATATCCCAAAAATGAAAAAAAATTCACCATTTATCGGTTAACAGTATACCTCTTGATGCTTATTATTTACCGAATTGGCTTCATTCCTTTCACCTTCAAATAGGCCTAGATGTTGAAGTATCCCAAACAATTGCTGATTTCGGAGGTATTCAAGGGAAGTTTTGAAATTGTATAGCTTTGACAAGTCATAATAGAATCTGGAATCCATGAAGAGAAGTTGATTGTAAAGTAACACCGATTCCTCACAAGCCAATCCAACATCATGGCAAAATGACGTATTAATGAGACCGCAAAGCCAGTGGCAAAGATCTCGTCCATGGAATGTCAGCTCATTAATAAATTCCAGATGATGAACTGGTAGTAACCCAATCAATCGTCGAACTTGGTAAATTGCAATCCGCCTGCAAAAGATAAAAAAACAAAAAAATGCATCAATACACAACAATCTAATCTCTTATTTATTATTTACTTTCATCAAATTCACCTGATAGTGGGATTGCTTGAACGATTATGTGCAGTTATCAAAACGGGTATAATTTCGGTCACAAAGATGTACACCATCATGCTCACTGATTTCGTTTTAGGTACTTGAGAATCATCTTGGTCGAATTCCACTTTAACAATAGGTAATTATTTTGTTTTTAAATGCAACTAACTCAATTAATTGTAGATTAAGTCATATATATATATATATATATATATATATATAGAAATGATTTACCCTCTGTCTGAAGATTTTCCATTGCGGGTGCTTGTGGATCCTCTCCAGTTGGGGTCCGACTTCCACCTTGAGCTTAAAAGAAATAACAAATTCATGACATTGGCTTATGCTGGTTCCACTTAAAGTTACACCTTTGAATGCAAAGTACCGGCTCTCCTTAGAACTTCCACTTCATTCCTCTCTGCCACTGAAAGATTGCCAGATCTTAGGAGAATTGACGACACGTCACCGTCACTTACAACTTCCCTGTGTTGTAGTAGAGTCCGACAGTTATCCATACGATGCCGAAGCACAGTTAGCAAAAGTGCCTCTGGATCATACTTGTGGTCATCAGGCAGATTCGAGTAAATAAATTCAACCATTTCAGCTGTTCCATAGGATGCCGCCCACTGTAAAATTGTTTGACCTCGATAATCCCGATAATCATTAAAGGGACACTGAGTTAGGACCACCTTCAGTGCGTCTGAATTTGGAAAGAAAAAACAATAATTGGTGTTTTGAGTCATTCTATCAGTGTATACTCCAATTTTACCCATGTCATTTTGATGTATAGTGTCAATTGCCCTTCTCATTATACCAAAATTATGTAGTTCTTCCAAATCCACATTCGAGCTCGAAAAAAACTCTCGGTCACTCCAAGATGACACAATGTTGATAATCATTTCCAGGATGAAAAGCGCCTTTAACGTCAAGTTACTGTTTGATTCTTGGAGAAGCAATATGGTCAAAGATGACGACACCTTGCTCTCTGGATGTATGAAAGCATCCAAACCTGTTTTGCTTACAGAGCCTACGTAGTATATGATATCACAGAAGTCATGCAGGTTCGCAATATAATTGGAGGTAATTTCGGATCTCACTTAAAATGATAAATTCAATATTTAAAGGAAATAGCAAAAGAGTAAAAATGCGATAAAGTGTAGTGGCCTACCTCTTAATTGATCGAATACATCAATTAGTGGATGGGTGAAGGACAAAATATCTGCGAAATCTCCTTTTAAATCTGAAGTTATCCCCTTCAAACAGAAGACGTTAAATTCTTTTAATATGCTGGGAATTAAATCGGAACAGGTAATAGTATATTTGTAACCTTCTATTGGCAAAACTATTTCTTTTCTTAATCGAGTTATCGTGTGAGTAATCATTAGTCGAAATTGAGATGTGAGTAACTCTAAATGACCCGAAACGTAAGCACTCCTTGTACGCAGATCTGTTTTTGCCGTATTAATCCAAACGGCATCGATGAGTCTGTCAATGTTCCTAAGAATGGTAATGCCAGCCAAAAAATTGAGTCGTAAGAAAAGTAATGCTGCTCTTATAATCTTGAATTGGTACTTTGACCCTCTATGTAAACGTTGGTCTTCGACAAGTATCTACACAGAGGAAGAAAAAAGGGATATATATTTGAAATGCATTTAATGCGATCATCATTGTTATACCTACATTACAAAATGCAATGATAGATAGGATTGCTTTGGGGTCGAGCGCAACTTTACTGAACTGTTTCAGGAAAAGATCCAATTCGCGTTCCGTAAGACCTAATTTAGGTAACCGGACGAATCGCTTTAGCATATATAAGGATTTGTGGTAGACTTCCGACTGGTAGTCTTCGGAATCAATGCAATTAATAAGAACTTCTACAAATTTTTGTCTGAGTGTGCCTATATGCCCCCGACTTCTCGAATTCTTTAACAGGCGGCTCAATTTTTTGAATGTCATTGATTTTCCCTGAAATGTCTCGTCCTGCAGTTCGGAAATACACTTCAGTGCCCTTTGGATTATTTTCCGTTTGGCCCTGGGGGATGTAACTGAGTTAGAGAAGCAAGCAAAGAATTGCGCAGACAAAGCGTTTTGAACTAAAAGCGAATTTGTATGAGTGATCTCTAGCCATAAATTTGTCGTTCTTATCGATTCGCGCAATCTATGGTGTTTTAGTAATATCGATATCAAGCACATTATAACTATTTTATGGGGAGAATTAACTCATTGATCCATTCAGTCTAAATTTACACCGTGAAACTTCTGAAACCCATCCCTGTCCGAAGTACTGGTTGCTCATCAACGAACAAGGAGATCACCATCTGTCAATATCGCATTTCACAACGTTCTCCCATGCCCCCTGTATTTTTTATCTGACCCAGGTTGACCTTGTTCGGTATCGATACCTTCCTCCCTACCAGACTCCTCTTCCTACTCATTTCGTCTTTAGCCGCCTCTAACTCATGAAAATTCCAGTTTTTCTACTTCGGGAAAAGTGGCGTTGAATCTTGGGGGAAGGTAGTTAGCTCTCTGGTGTAATTCTATCAAGTCTAGGCTTGATCAACTCGTAGAGTTTCTTCACATAAAGAAACATATGAGCATAATTTGCTATTAAACTCGAACAGCCCATTTCAGTATTCTTTCAAGAGGATTAAAGGTATACTTTTACCGCTAAGAAATCTTAACAAGACTTCTTTGTAATCGAAGAGTTCAAATGAAATGCCTTTGCAAAATTTTTAAGGAAGAAATTAAACGAAATGAAACTTACATATCGAAAAACGTTCACAATCGTAATATGGAGATAAAAATATGACTTTTACTCAAGTTTTGCATTTTAAATCAAGATTTAGAAGTTTAAAAGAAATTGACAAAAATATTAAGCGAATTTTTTATTCAGCAAAAAACTTGAAACAGAATTGGTCTGAATTTAAGTATAGAAATAAACATTTTTATTATTATTATCAATGAACATCATTGTTGTTGCGGATTGGTACACGAATAGACCTTGAGTTATCGAAGTTAGCTAAATTACTTCAACAACAGACATATTGTGTGCTTCAGACAAGGAGCTTGCTCATCACAAGCCTTTTTTGGCTGCACAGCCCATATCGGTATTATTGATTGATTATTGATTTAACGAACGGTCTCCACGCTCACGATTACAGACGTTCTCTAATGTAATCAAAAAGTAAGACTGATCTTTCCGGAATGGCCTCGCGCAATGCTCAAAATACGGTATATTAAAACTTCACGAATGTTGATAATTCAATTGCTAGATTATTTGTTAAATAGAAATCGTATAATTCTCGCTGATGTGGAGGGACTTGTCTTCAATCAACACATCGTTCAGGTGGATTGAGGTGCGAAGAATTCATTGACCTCATGAGAGTACACATTTCTATTCTGATCGCAATTATCCAGCATTTTATGACAAACTCACCCCACTGTTCGCTATCAACAGGAAGCGTATGACAGATACTTGATTGAATCTTCTGTGTTCATTGAAGTCGTTCATACCGCGGCCTATGCTATTCGATAAAGTCGTCTTTCAACCCTTAACGAGAGGCTAAACCAACATTAGTGAGCTGTGGGAATTCTTGAAAATACTATCTCTCTTACCACATTCAAGTTAAAGTCGAATGGTGGGATAACTTAAAATCATCATAGGCAAAATGTTTAGTAC
Organism: Rodentolepis nana; assembly: GCA_900617975.1. Taxonomy (NCBI): domain Eukaryota; kingdom Metazoa; phylum Platyhelminthes; class Cestoda; order Cyclophyllidea; family Hymenolepididae; genus Rodentolepis; species Rodentolepis nana. Next base: position 1,198 of record UZAE01014767.1, on the reverse strand, counting down.
TTGGCCTCAGCGTTTTCAACTACATGTATTAGGGCTGTAGCTACTGAGCATCATGCAAGTTCACTTGGTCTTCTCAGTTATTAAAACAAGAGTATGAATTGAAGTGGAAAGAGCAAACACCGTATCAACAAAACCTGCCAATAGGCAATAGGAGTTATTTGTGGCAATGTTGGAGGGGGGGGGGAGAGG
>UZAE01014766.1:0-12218 GCA_900617975.1 Rodentolepis nana | reverse complement strand
TACCTCCACGTGGTCAGTTGACTTCTGACTTCAAACTACCATGGACTCGACTGTATGTCATTTTCGACTACTTTCACAGTACTCACCTCACGATTTTTCCACCTTACCTACGTCTTTGAAGCACTCTTCCGTTCCCGCCCCCTTCCCTAACTTTTTTTCACTTTGATGTTCCTCCTTCCACTCTGTGAAGCCTAAAGTCAACTAATGGGCTAGTGATAATCATCAATTATTTATTTATTTCAAATGGCAGGCGTTATGATAGCTATCATTAGCCATTTAGCTGGCTTCGGGCTTCACAGAGAGAAGGTTCATCAAAGTAGCAGAAAGTCGAGGGGTGGGGTACAGAAGAGCGATTCACAGATGTAAAAGAGGCAGACAGACACAAAGGTAGAGAAGAAGGTAAGGTGAGTACTGTGAAAGGGGTTGAATATGACAACCAGGGGGGTCGTGGTAGTTTGAAGTCATCAAGACGCCTGCCATTTGAAATAAATATTTTTTGAAGTAGTCACCTTATTGGTAATCAATGGAGACACAAGAGTGGAGCCCAGCTACGATTTTTAAATTGTATCTAAACTCCTGTTGTATACTTCCTTCTTCTAGTGGCGCAAACACCAATACAGTTTGTCTAGGCTGAAAAAAAATTAACCTGTGAATCGCAGAATACCATTGATCTTGTCAACTGTATGGCGGGAGGGGGAGGGGATGATCGATGAGGCAAGACCGATCCCTAAGGGTTAAATAACATCAGTCAGTAAGAGGAACTCGGATTTTGAGCATGAGTTCCTTCCCACCTTAGGTACTACCTAAGACCTTTTGATGCGTCTCTTCTGTTTACCCTCTTTTGCCACTATTTGAGTTTAATGCTAGTTGCTATCTACAATTAAAATTTTCAAAACTTTTTGCTTACTCTGTGTGGTACTAATAATTATGACAGCATTTAAATAGACCACTGGGAGAAGAATGACTTTAGTCTCGTCATAATTTTTTGTACTCAATCTGTTCCTCTCTTCCTACCCCCCCCCCCCTCACCTACCTTTTTATTATTTATTTATTTCAAATTGCAAGCGTTTTGATAGTTAGCACTAGCCCTTTAGTTGACTTCGGGTTTCACAAAGAGGAGGAGGAGGAACATCAAAGTCACAAAAAGTCGAGGGGGGGGGGACATACGAGTGATTCACAGATGTAAAAGTGACAGACAGGCAGACTTAAAGGCAGAGAAAAGGTAAAATGAGTGCTGTGGAAGTGGTCGAATATGGCATACAGTAGGTTCATGGTAGTTTGAAGTCATTAATCAACTGTCGGTTTATAGACTTTTTTGCCGCTTGAGTATACGTTGCCCAGTGTGTACCACATGGAGGTAAGTCTATCGCACACCTCTGAGTACGCCATATAATATTATATATTTTATCATCTGATATATCTTCTCATTTTTAGTAGTGCGTCACATGCTCCTTCCTATCCCACTTTTTTATACTATCGTTAAAATTGATGTGATGTGAATTTCAGTATTAAATGTTTTACACTGTGTTTATTTTTTTAATATGGATTACTCTTTCCTGCAATTAGGTTCAACACCTCGTGTCCAAGATAAAGCACAAGAAGATGCTTCTTGAGCTCACTGATCCTGATGCAATTCGTGCTGAATTGAAGCGTCATGAAGCACGCCTGGAGCGCGTTCAACAAGAGCTTGTCAAGTGCAAGGGAACCGCGGTTTCGGAGAGCAGAACTTTTGCCAGCACTGAGGATGTGTCTCCTCTCGAGAGAGGTGCGTATTTGAGGAAAATTGACAATCCTTTTGCTTTTCCCTTCACACGACTTTTGGGGCCTAGTAGGGCTCGTGTCGTGGGATAAATTCAGCTCTTTTCACTACTCCTAAAACCAGCTTGCTTTACTTTCGCATGAAGTGGCTTGCCTGTCATACACTTCCCCGCCAATGCTGGGATTACGTGATTGATGTTCAGCAATGTCTTGTATTCAGGAATGGGAGAATGATCGGTTGAATCTTGTCTGCAGAACGTAAATTTCTCATTAGAGCCAACTTTTCTCCCTCCTCTCAGGTTATTGTCGTTATCATGACGACGAGTCTAATTCAAATGCCTTTCGCCTTATCGCTTCCCGTGTCTCATTATAACTTCAATGACGGGGCAGTCTTTGTTTTTTTTGTATTTCTGTTTCTAATTAGTGGTGTTTGAGCCATTAGGCATTGCGGTCTTGGTTTCAATGTGTTCTCTCCTGGGTGGATTTCATCAATTGCCTCTTGGAAGCAATATTGTTAAAAGCAATTGATTCGAAGATAGTTAGTATTATTACCTATATAGACAAAAACTTTATATGTTTTCAATTGTGCGAGAGAGAGAGTTAACTTTAGCTATACTTTTTGAATGCCTACGACTTTGTGTTTCATTCGTGTTTCTTCGTTTTTTTTTGCAGTTTCTCGACCAATGAGTTCCCGACTACCTGTGTCCCAGTTCGACTTGGTCTCCCCGCGTCTCGAGAAAAGGCAGAAGAAGCGTCTTGCTGCAGCAGTGCCCACTAAGTCTTTTGCAGTGGAGCCTCCACTTCCCAGTCTTGATGCTGAGTTCTGGGAGCTTCAGCAGAATGTCACTATGCTCAAACGACGTCTCAAACTCTGTCAAGTTAGTTCTCAAACACAGTCTCAACTTCCACATCAGCAGCAACAGCATCAGCAGCAGTGCAATCTGCCGAGGGAACTGGTGCCAACCGAGTCATTAGATACTGAAGAGGTCTTCAATTTCTCTTTAAGGTTAGTATACTTTTATAGTAATATGGGGTGTGCGATAGACTTACCTCCACCTGGTGCAATCTGGTGCAACCTGGGTAACGTATGCTTGTATGGCAAAAAAGTCTATCAATAGGTAGTTGACTTCTGACTTCAAACTACCCCTAACACAGTACTCACCTCACCTTTTTCCACATTTTCTACCTTCGTCTTCGAAAAACTCTTCTATCCCTCTCCCCATCTTGACTTTTTTCTCACTTTGCTGTTCCTCCTCCTCTCTGTGAGGCCTGAAGTCAACTAGTGGGCCAATGATAACTATCAAAACGCCTGCCATTTGATATAAATACTTTTAGTAAAGATAAAAAAGAACAAAACAAAACAAAATAGGTTCTCAAAGCTAATTTAATAAAGAATGCCGGCTGTTTTCTAGTACCTTGAAGCTTTTCAGCTAAACCTAAGTCCTAAGTCAAGTCCTACCATCTCTGACTGTGTTGCGCTAATAATAAGCATTAAATTTTCCAAGTGTTTATGGCCTAACAGCACCAGTTGCATAAATACTTTCTGTCATATTTTTATCGGCTTAAATAAGGGATGCAAAAATCTTCAAATATATATGTTTGGCCTTAAAATTATTCCAACATTTAATTGCCTTTAAAACTCACACACATTTTGAGCGAAAGGAGGAAAGGTGCTCTTCACAACTTTATTTACTGAATTCATAGGGTTAGTTGTTAAATTAGGGAGAATACAAGGGAGATATAATGGTTGTTGACGTTGGTAGAGAGCGGATGTTCACTCTCCACTTTGATGAGGAACTCCCTCTCTCTTTCTCTATCTCTCTCCTGAAATGTTTAAGGAGGCATTTTAATTCTTGAGAAATGTAGTACTTAAGGTCGTGTGTGGCTACCCACTTGTATTGCTTTCGTCGTTTCTCCCATAATCACCTGTACGATTAAAGCAACCCGCCCCCTCTCCTTCTCTGGTTTGGATCTTTGATTACCTGCTTCAAATTTCATTGTTCTTTTTTTTAATATCTTCCTTTAAGGTATCCATTTCATTCCCCAGAGATAGTAATCACGTTCAGTCATCCACATCAGGGAATTTGCACAGCTAAGGAATTATTTTGTGGTCTGATAGACGTGCACATTGACCAGGGCGCAGTTCTAGACGTAGCGTTTTCCACTACTCCATGAGTCTTCTGCAATGTGTCAGGTGTTACTCATATAAATACAGCCATCCAATAGGAACTTTTCGAAACCCAAATTCTACTTCCGATGACTTATACTTTACTACTAGTCGGTAGGTGGGTTTTTTGATTACTCAACCGCTTCATTTGCTCGTTTATTCACACGGAAATAAACACTTAACACATAACGATAGAACAAAGTCGCTTTGTTTTTCGTCTTCTTCTTCTCGCCCATCTCATTCGCCACCCCCCNCCCCCCCCCCCCCCCCCCCCCCCCCGCCTCTTCCCTTCTCTCAACAGCTTACCTGCCAAACTCTCCTCCTCTCTTTTTCAATCAACTCCGCCTCCCCCCTCCCCCTCCTTTTGCTTAACCTCAATTGAGTTCGAAGAGAGGGTGGGAGGAGGAGGAGGAGGGGGGGGTTGGAATTGCAGCTAAGGGAGCGTGGGCAGAACAATCGATTGTCCCGTGGAAATTGGGTTTGAAGCATTGATTGGTCTTTCCCTTACTTTTGAATTTGGAAGTGCGAGATTAGTTGAGAAAAGCCAACGCCTTTCTCACCGCATTTAATCCTAAGTACATTTTGGTGTTTTTTTTTGGTTTATTTGAAAATTAATTTCTTGAATAAATTCAATGCATCTCTGTTGCTTTCCAATTTCCTATTTCGTTGTAAATGAATGGGCAAATTTCCATTGCCACGCAATAACGCATTGAAATTAGCTGTACGAACAATCGTTCTCTTTATCTTCGAATGGTAGCGAGTGACGACGAACGTTCATCTAGTGTTTTGAACGTCATTAAACAACTCCCATCGAATGTCTAGTTTGCTTCAGGCTTCACAGAGGGGAAGGAACATCAAGGTGGAAAAACGTCGATAGTGGGGGGGGGGGGGGGAGAAGAGTGATTCGTGGATGTAAAAGAGACAGACAGACACAAAGGCAGAGAAAAGGTAAGATGAGTACTGTGAAAGTGGTCGAATACGACATATAGAGTTGGGTTGTGACAGTTTGAAGTCAAATACCGGTTAAATAGGCTTTTTGCCCTAGGGGAATATACGTTGCCCAGGGTGCATCACATGGAGGTAAGTCTCTCCCGCACCCCGGACTTAAACATCTCTATAAATCGAGATTTAGTCTTCTGCATTTTTCCTGCCACCTTCCCACCCATTGATCTGCGGATTACAATTTTGGGTTTGTGACAATTATCTAAAGTGCTATCTCGGTGTTGGTTAGATTATTGGGGAGGGTGGGTAGAGGAGGGGGTGGAGGAGGGTTGACATTTAAACAGAATGCGTTGATGCGTCATGAGACAACTCCCATCTAATGTCTGGTTAAATGATTTCCTGCTTAATTTGCTTGTTTGTTATTTTTTTTTTTTACTTTCAGAAAGTCATATTTTTGTTTAATTCTGTTTAAGCAAGTAGGAAAAATTGCAGACATTCTTTTAAGAATATGACTGCCGTCTCTTTATCTTATATAAAAAATAAGGGTTTTCTCTCAGCAGAAGGCATTTAGTGCACCTTTTTGGGCAAGTTTCTGCCCAATACTGACACCCCTTTCCATCTATCTGATTACTAGTTGTTGAGTGGCACAAAAGCCGCACCTCAGGCTTAACAAGGGGCCACCAGAGTGGAAGGCTCTACACCCAAAATTCGGCCTGACAACGACCTTGTGCAACATGAAATATTCTAACAAATAAGTCAAATTTATTACTAATTAGCAATTGGCTTTGCCTAGGTATAATCAGGAAGACATTGGGAAGATTTGGAGCTCTTTACTACTGCATTTATTAGCGAGTGTACAACTTTAAATTATTATATGCTTTCAGCCTCCCCCCTTCCCATCTCCTCTGTGGTTCAGCAATCGCTAAATCATTTTGCCAATTTGTTCACTAAAATCCTCTCCTATGCTGATTGCTTCCGTAGTGGATAATTTACATCAGAGGCCTGTTTACAATACTAAGGTGTTAATCTTTGGCCTGCGGTTGGCTTACAAGCATCCCAATTAAGCGGTTGGAAATTATTATTATTTCAAATGATAGGCTTTGTGATATTTATCATTAGCCCTTAAACTTTGACTTCAGCTTCCCCCAAGGGTGGGGGGTACTTTTATAGCAGTTAATTAATAGCCGTTCATTAGCTGTCTTCTTGCTTCCCAGTATCTCTGGCTTTCCGTCGTTGTCTTTAGAGGCGGACATCGAATCAGGTGGGTCTTCTCCATTTCCTCATGTAGGTTGCATAGAGGGCATGTGCGTTGAGTGTATACTCCCAATCTGTGAAGGTGTTTTGCCAAGCAATCGTGTCCGGCTTCGATTCTTGGCCAATCGGCTATATCGGAGAGTGACACTGTCCACTATCCACGGTTGGAAATAAAATTTAATTGATGGAAGTTTGGTTGTTTTTTTCTGTGCGGGTGTGTTCTGTAGACGATCCATCTTAATGTGGTTGGTATTTCTCAAGGTAACTTATTCAATTTTATGAAACTGTGACTCTGTTGACGCTTTCCGCATATCTCCGTTAAGTTGGTTTTTTATCTATTATGCAATTTATTTTTCTTTCTTTCATTTATTTATTTTCAATAATATTGCAGCAACCTTGTTCCCCTTCATGCACGCGACGCCTCTCATTATCTGGTGGTTTTATTTGCGGAAATAGGAAATTGTTAAATATACACTTATATGTGGTGTAGCAGGGTTTATTATTGTTGCCTCTTATTTTGGCAAAAGCAAATGCTCTTTTGGATTGGAAAATGGGAATTTTTAATCTCCCTCTCTCTCCCATTGATGGTAAATAATTCTAGTTTGGGGAATATGGTTTGAATGGACTTGCTTGCAAGTGGCTTTAAAATACTCAAAAAAGGGAATCGAATTTGTATAAAAGCAGTTGAGTAAGTAAGTATTGATTAATGCATTATTTGCTTTAGAGAATCATGGTCTCCTATTGGACTCATTCATGATAAGTGATATTTGACTCGTTTCTAAGTTAACGTAGATGTTGATGGGAGTATTTGTAGTGGAAACTAAAGTTTTGGGCATTAATTAATTACAAACTCCTCTTTACTCGAAATCTGATCTGAAATAATCGTCATGTAGGCAGAAGGTGGTATTTATCAACTCTGCAATCCTGTTGTCCTTTAACTATTCATTTATTTATTTATTGCAAATGGCAGGCGTTTTGATAGTTATCATTAGCCCTTTAGTTGACTTCAGGCCTCACAGAGGGGAAGAAACATCAAAGGGAGAAAAAGTCGAGAAGGGGGGGGGGATTTGAAGAGTGTTTCAAAGACGTAAATAGACAGTTGGAGAAAAAGGCAGAGAAAATGTAAGATGAGTGCTGTGGAAGTAGTCGAATATGACATACAGTCGAGTCCATGGTAGTTTGGAATCAAAATTCAACGACCGATTTATAAGCCTTTTTTGTGAAGTGAGAAGTCAACTGCCAGTTAATAGACCTTTTTGTCGTATAAGTATACGTTGCCCAGGGTGCACCACGTGGAGGTAATTCTATCGCGCACCCCCAACTCTAACTAATTCATTAAACTTTACCTATTTGCCACCAATCTTCACTATGGCAACCGATTTTGAGAGAGAGAGAGAGTGCGGGATGGGAGAGGCAGTGGTGAGAGCAAGCTTTTGTGGTGAAGGATAGCATGTTGCAGGAATGGGAATGAGTGATCTTTTAATTTACAAATGGTGGTTGTGAGGTAGACAGAAGGATTTCAGGCCATCGTTAATTGGGAGGAAAACTGCAACACTTTGACCATCTTTTAAGTAATTTGCAAGCACACACACCACTTGAGAACACTCACTGAATCTGAAGATAGGCGCCTGAGAATAATGCGGTTGTAACGCCGTACTACCCAAGTGTTTACAATCTTCGAGGAAATTTTAATTGGGAAAGCGGTTTATTTTGATTATTGCAAGCACACACAATTATAATTAAATCACCCAAACTATCTGGGTTTTCCGTGATGTGTACCAGCACTACAACTCATAATCGTCGGTCCCTAAAATCGACCGAGAATTTGAAGCTTTTTAGGCAATCGATGCTTCACGGACATCTATTTGTCCCCCCAAAAATGCTGGCGGAAGCAAGGAGAAATAATAACGGTCCCCTTTGTTGTGGTAGAAATTCGAGAGTAGCTCTAATTTTGAAGATTTTTCGCCTTTTTGATTCAATCTCTCACCATTCCCCAACTCAGGAATAGATCCAGTCACCTAACGATCATACAGAGCTTAATAATGCGGCAAAAGGTTGTGCGTATCTGAAATTATGGGAAATTGGAGGGAGATAGGGAGCTGCTTGTCTTTTTCAACATGCCCTCTGTACATCTTTGCATTTGTTTCTTGCTCCAATTTTGTTCTGAATCTGGTTTCCATGATCGCAGGCTCTCTTTTTGAGCTTGAAATAACCCCATTGGAGCACGCATTCGGCAACGTAAAAAGGAGGAGAAGGAGGAGGAGAATGAGCGGTTCTATGACCATTTTTTTTTCTCCTCAAACTCTGGTTTTATCCGACTTGGCGGTTTGTTAGCTGGCATGACTCTCTTGAGTGGGTTGAGTGTAGCAGAGTCAGGCCGACTACTTGAAATTGTCGCAATTGAATTAATTTCTTCTCGTTGTGCGCGGATTAAATGCTATATTGAAGGGGATTGCTTTCAACCTGCATTAGTTCTACTCAAGTTATATGTTCTTTTGTGATCTGTCTAATCTGTGACAGTTTTCCTCTTTGCCCTGTATTTCTACCTTTGCGCATCGTAGCAACAAATCATACTACCGCGCTTCCTTCAGTTATTTTTTGGGCTGAAATTCATCCAGTTATCTTTTCTCATCAAGGGTGTACGATAGACTTACCTCCACGTGGTGCACCCTGGGCAACTTATACTCATACGGCAAACAGGTGGTGCACCCTGGGCAACGTATACTCATAAGGCAAAAAGATCCCTATTAACCGGCAGTTGACTTCTGACTTCAAACTACCATACTATTAACTGGCAGTTGACTTCTCACTTCAAACTACCATCTATTAACCGGCAGTTGACTTCTGACTTCAAACTACCATGAGTAACCGGCAGTTGACTTCTGACTTCAAACTACCATGACCTCACTGTATGTCATAGTCGACCACTATTAACCGGCAGTTGACTTCTCACTTCAAACTACCATGACCCCATTGCATGCCATATTCGACTACTTCCACAGTACTCAGCTCACCTTTTTCTCTACCTTTGTGTCTGTCTGCCTCTTTTACATCTGTGAATCGCTCTTCTGATCCCCACCCCTCGACATTCTGCTACTTTGATGAACCTTCCCTCTGTGAAGCCCGAAGTCAGCTAAATGGCTAATGATATCGACCAAAACTCCTTCCATTTGAAATAAATAAATCTTTTCTCATGATGAATTATATCTTACTCTGCCAAAATTTTTTGCGTCTACACTGGTTTCGACAATCACCATTTAATCAGGAGGTTCGAATGAGGACTTGACCGGCGCACGGCTTTGAATTGTATCTCTTGGTGAAAGAGTAGAGTGAAATACGTTAGTATGGATGTTGAAAGAAAAACGGAACTACCTATTTCCTTAGCGGTGCTTTTAGGGCATATTTTTAGCTTTTTCCTTTAATCTTTTTTTATCAAATGACAGGTTTTATTGTAGTTATCATTAGCCCTTTAGTTGATTACGGGCTTCTCAGAGGGGAGGAACAGACAATCACTAAATGTGGAGGGAGGGGGGGGGGGACAGAAGAGCTATTCACAGATGTTGGAGACGGACACAAAGGTAAAGGTAAAGCGAGTACGTTGGAAGTGGTGGAATATGCCATACAGTTTGGTCGTGTTAGCTTGAAGTCAACTGCCGGTTCATAGACTTTTTGTCGTATGACCCTACGTTGCCCAGGGAGGTAAGTCCATCGCGTTCCCTCTATTCTCTTTAATTAGATGCGTTGAATATTTGTGTTTCCCGAAAGAATATTTATTTGCCCTTATTGTTTCACAATGACTGATATCACGCTCAATTTTAACATGTTTTTGCTTTCATATTTTTTGTAATATTAGCTGTAGGCGCCTATCTCTTCATTATGACTGAAGTAATACTTTTTTTGCTCTTTTCAGAAAACCTGCTTCTTTTCCACCGGCTCCGAAAGCAGCTTCAGTTAGGATTCCCCTATCTCCAAAACCCGAACAAAAGGCGGAAGTGCCTACCCCGAAGGTCGAGAGCTTTCCTGTTGAATGGCCAACTACACCAACTGGCTATGCTGACAGCAGTGCTATATCCAAGTCTGCTGAGCTCCCAGAAGTAGTGTCTACTACCCCTCCGAAGGAAGAGTGCAACGAAAGGGTTGACGAAGTGGCGACTCCAGTTAGTGAACAACCGCCAATACAAATTCCTGAACAGATCAAGGACGAGCTTCGTGAGGAGCCGATTCCGCTTGACCCCGCCTCCCAGTATCTTCTATCCATTTACAATTACTGGGCAGTGAGGCAACAGGAGCTATTGGCATGTCAACATGATCTAAAATCAAGAATCAAGTCACAAGAAGCAGAAATCGCCAGGATCAAGGTAGGCCATGAAGTAATGTTATAATGTAATTGGCATATTGATTTTAATTCCACCAGTTTTTGATGAACCTTCTATTTGTATTCTCTCATATATTCTCCATCAACTTCGCCTTCATACTCGAATATTTGTCTGTTTCACCATCATGTCAGTGCATAACTCTCAACGAATTCTTCCTATTTTTTTGTGAATTCATCCAACCTAAACGAGTGCATATATTTTTTTTATGAATAGTTGCGGTCGTACGTCTAATGCGTCTCTTCTAAGGCGCATAAATAATACGTCTGTGGGAGCGCCATGCTCGAAGATATTGATAGGCTATAATGGCCGATGTAAACACCACTTGTGGGAATTTCTCGTCCCAAGGCAATACGGCAAGCTGTGGCACCTCTAAGGTCTGTTTGTTTGCTCTTGTGAATATGAACGAATTTTCTGTGTGAATATCTTCACTCCCTTACGCATAGGGTTATTGACATTCAACGTTCATGTATGGCGATTACAGTTACACAGTCATCAGCATGTACCTGCTTGGTATTCTTGCGTCGTGATTGACTAACCAGGCGGGTCTCTTACAATCGCTAGCCTTTCGTTTTGGCAATTCTCGACGTGCTGTATTCTAGTGGAAATTGTTCTTTTATAAATTTATTCCACAACAGGTACCAACATTAGAAACAATTATCTTGAGATAAAGGGAACTTTCAGAGCCTTTGCCTATCAGGCTACTACTGCAAAGTAGAAGAAGATATGCCCTATAAATGAAAATTGGGACTGACCTCTAGTTCCAGAGGATGTATTTGTCTTTGAGCTGGTTGCACATAACTGAAAGAACGAATGAGTAAGTCGAGCATGGAGTATGATCTAACCAATTATTTCTCTGGAGAAGGCAGATTTTCATGAAAGTTGGAGATGTGGAATCAAGGGCGGTATGAATATAGGTGGGAGGAAAAGTGATCGTGGAATTCTTCGGTTGAGTACCTAAGCAATTCAAGTCTTCCTTTGGTTCACTCTGCGTTGTGGGGAATGCATATGTGACGGTTTGTACGTTTACCCTACTCAGCCTACTCCCGAGGTCTCATTTGCAACTTGCTGTGTAGATTACTTTCACTAATCTGCGAGTATGGGATTCCACTTGTCTGTTGTGGACTCATCGGGGTTTACGCGACCTTTGTGGGCACAAATAGTGCCCGCGAGATCAATTTTCACACTCCATCGCCATCAATCGCACTGCTGGTCACTCTCCATATAATTCTCGGACATTAGTCTAGGCAATCCCATTCTTTCTAAATTAAATGGAAATAATCGGACTTCACATTCTATCACCACTTCCACGAATGAGCATCAATCTTGTTGTCCTTATAATGATCTTGCTTTAAAACAGGTTGTTGATAGCGTGAAAACCCTAAAAAACCCCCCCTGGATATTCCAGTTATTATATTGGGTTGGCAACTAAGTCATTGCCGTTTTTGTTGACGGATTCATTCTATACTTTCTTTTGCTTTGTTAACGTGGCCAGAGCATCTAACCTATATTTTTTTCTTACTGTATGGGCTTCTAGGTTAATTAGTAAAAAATATTTTTGTTTAGTTCTTTAGTTTTGTTTTTATCCCAATTTAAAAATGAAAGAACAGGACGTGCACTTCCGACACATTTTATTGTATTACTTCCGAAAAGGCAAGAACGCATCGCAAGCACAAAAGAAGTTATGTGCCGTATATGGAGATGAAGCCTTAACAGAAAGGCAG
>UZAE01014765.1:0-12222 GCA_900617975.1 Rodentolepis nana | reverse complement strand
TAGACAATTGTAAACAATCAGGCAATGAATATTATTATTATTATATCAAATGGCAGGCGTTATGATGGTTACCATTAACCCTTTAGTTGACTTCAGTCTTCACAGAGGGGAAGGAACACCAAAATGTAAAAAATTCAAGAAGGGGGGGGGGACAGAAGAGTGAATCAAAGACGAAGGTAGATAAGGTGGAAAAAAAGGTGATATGAGTACTGTGGAAAGAGTCGAATATGACAACCAGGGGGGGGGTTATGGTAGTTTGAAGTGAGAAGTCAACTGCCAGATAATAGACTTTTTTGCCGAATGAGTATACGTTGCCCAGGGTGCACCACGTGGAGGTAAGTCTATCACTCACCCCAGCAATGAATATTGATCAGTTGCAAAGAAACCTAGTAGCGTATTGGTTCTTGAGCAAATCCACAGTGTCGCGTTTCAGTAAATACTACTTAATCATTCCTTAACAAAGTAGTGGACTCCACATGAGTTCTAATGAAGAGAGCATTAAATGCCAAAGTTGCAAACAGGTTTTTTTATGCATTAGCCATAAAAGCCAACACATAATCTTATTACTTTTCATAATGATTAAACAATTTATAAATCAAGCATGAAACGGGACATTTGATACTGCATACTTAAAGTATGGAAGTGAAATTTTCGGGCTAATCATTGGGAGAAGAATCTGCATGTCATAAGTCATATCCAAAATTGAAAATTAATTTTAAAATTATTCTTTTATATATTTTTTACAAAGATATTAATTATTACTATCATTTCAAATGGCGGGCGTTTTGAATAGTAATCATTAGCCATTTTATCTGGCGTCGGGCTTCACGGAGGGGAGGAGGAACATCAAAGTGAGAAAATTCGAGAGAGGGAACAGAAGAGTGATTCACAGATGTAGAAGAGACAGTCAGACACAAAGGTAGAGAAAAGGTGAGATAAGTACTATGAAAGTTGGGGAAGATGGCATAAAATGGGGTCATAGGAGTTTGAAGTCAGAAGTCAACTGCCAGTTAATAGGCTTTTTTGCCGTACGAGTATACGTTGCCCAGGTGCACCACGTGGAGGTAAGTCTATCGTTCACCCCACACAAAGAGCTTATAATATGAAATATCATGAAATATTAAGCAAGGTCATTCTGGCTTTTCAATTAAACGACTATTTAATAGACATCAGCTATCGTGGACAAGAAATTTCAATCTGGGATTAAGAATATCACACCATTAAAGGATTTTGCTTCATAATGTCAACGTTCAAGAGAAGTATGACTCTTTGATAATTAGATTTTACGATCAACGCCTTAGCTACCCTCCATCCCATTCCATTTATTGAACTCACTGTTAACCGATTTCACTCGCCTTCAATTACTGCAAAAATGGTTCAATATCTTCCATTACAGTGGTTTGTTGTAATAAAACGTTTACCAAAATTATTCTGAGGGATACAACCAACACATAGCTATGTTTCTAGGCACATAGTATTCCGAATTCAAAACCAGTGAAAAATGATGATCAATTTTTTATGAATCTTACACTACGCATCTAGCACTTCTATTTCTCCAATGGAAGTGAATGAATATGTCCAGAAGGAGTGAGAGGGAGGAGGAGAGTAATGCCAAACAGAATTCGCTATTCTTGAATTGGAAGGCTATGTATAATTTTGTTCAATTTGCTGCCTTGATTAGAACATCCTCCAAGCTACTCATATTGGGGACTTGAATTTACACAGATCAGAGTTAACTGGTGCCCAAATTCATTAGCATTACTGAAAAGGAACCGTCAAGTGTCGTTATTATTATCTAAGTTGCGGTAAACGCTCATGGCAGCCATAATTACACACAGTTTGCGTTTGTGCTATTGTGCAATGTCGTTTATTTTTATTGCTAAAACAGGCAGTGAGTACCAATGCTTAAAATTACAAGTTGTTTTTCACCCAACTACCGAAGGACGATAAGAAATCTCGGATGGCTACCACCGCATTAACCCTTCGTCAGATAAACTTTTCTGATATAAATCCAATTACTTTTAATTGAGTTCGTAACGGATACAGGGAATCAAACCTGCGATGAGTGCAGAGTAGAAACTTAGGTTTGATCATAACAAATGTACAAGCACGTCGGGGTGACTAAGTGGCATTTTAAACGAGCATTTCAGCAGATGTCATCAGTAAATTCGGTTGACAACAAGCGAGGAAGCCAGATTGGTTATAGGAAACCTGAAGAGAAAAATATTTGCGGAGGTGAGGTTATACCAAACATATAGTTAGTCGGAGAGTGGTCATTAGTTAGATTGGCCCAGACACACCATCGTGTGTCTGTATGCCAGTCCATCACTTTACTTCATATAAAAATCCTGTAACCAATATAAATGGTGTTACGCATAGATTTGGGAGTCCCATAAGTAAAAGGAAAATACCTTTGAATGGAGTTAAAAGAAATTTAGGCTTTATTATGAAAGAGTTCTACTCAATGTATCTACCGTTAGCAACAATTATAGCTTCAAACTGACCCCGGAACCTAGCGAAGCCTTCTTTACACTTTCTTTGCCCAGCCTACTTTCATTCTGTCCATAAACTGATTGACTTTGAAATACTGCCAAGACGATTAGTACCCTTCTCCGTGATGCCCAATGAATGAATAATAGTTCATGGAGTGGAGATCTATGTGAAGAAGGGGGAAGTTCGAAGACCAAGACTTGGCCTGGTGTAGTCATAAAACTTGGATAGCAAGCTTTTTTACTTTCCCTGAGGTGTGACAGGGATTGAATAGAGCTCCCACTTTACATATGGCCTATTATTGGCTGCTCTCATTCGTTATACAAGGCTTAACAACAACAAAGTTTCATTTGATCAGACGCTTCGTCTACCTTGTCGGAGGCTTTTAGCGGGACTTATGCTTAAGAAGTTGACTTCTGCAAAGTTCGAAGCAGAGGCGGTTTTCAATTAGAGCAAACTTCGAGGTAGAGGCTGAAACCCATATTTAACTCTGCAGACAACTTCCAAAGTCTTTCACTAGGAGGATCTCCAAATATTCGAGACGATCATGCCTTCTGGTATGTTACACTCTTCTAATCACACGAGCCTCTTTTCTAAAAGATGTACTCCTCCAGTTCAGCTTGATCATTTTTGCAGTTTTCCGGGAGTACTTTGACGCGACCAGAGTCTTTATTTTGATGGCCATCTGATCCATCATGAAATAAGTTCTTTACTTAATGATTCAGAGCAATTCCAGTCATTTGCACTCGTTGTCATCATGTGTACGAAAAAGAAGAATTTGGCAACCGAACTCTACTCCGAGCAACTTACCCTGAACACCCTCCCGGTTCTATTGGCAACCCCATTCCATTACTCGAACCCGCTATGGGGTTACAACTATAATACTTTATTCGTTATTAATGGGAGTCAAAATCTATCTGGTATTGTAAATAAATTTGATCATTAAAATATTTTTAAGACACATATTTCGGGAAAATACGTTTTAAATTTGAATATGAGCCGTTAAAAATGCAATCCTACTTTTTAATATTTTATTATTATTTTATTACTATACATTTATTACAAAATTACATGCTCTAAACCTCCCAATAGCTTTCTTTGCTTTAGTAACTTTAACAACTACAATTTTTACAAAATATTTCTGAAAAAGTGAAACGATAAACAGCCGTCTCGGACAGATTTATTAAAAATATTTGTCTTTCTGGCTATTATAAGAATTTCAACCAATTAAGTAGACTGTGTCGACCTTGAAAGTGGATTGCTTATGTATTGATACTCACAGGCGAGCCCGAAATGCGTTGGTGGACAAAGACAACGACAGTATTCGATTGCATTTCGAGGTAAAATTGTCTCCCCGTGGTTAAGACATGGTCGAATGCAGTTGGCCACTTCATAGTAGAGCTTCCAAAGACCTGCTTCGATCTTTTCGGAGGAGAGATTTGATATGGATATTCGTTTTGAGATTTTTACTGGTTCAAAGCCCCGACCTCCATCGAAGCTCACGTCTAAGGGTGGTTCTTGAACTGTTGGATGAAAGTGATATCCACTAGAATGGGTAACTAACAGGAGACCCATCAGGACAATTTCAAAAAACATTTTTTCTGGCTGTGATTAGAACTCTATAACGAGAAAGTTTTTATACTCAGGTAACTAGCCAATGGTTGCTGTCCGTGGTTTTCCAGTGGTTTCGGGGAGGGGGCGGATGACGTGTAAGAAATAAGTAGTTTCTATTCATTCGAAGTGTTGACTGCTAATCTGTTTCTCTACTAATTGAAATTAATAGGTGCACGATTGCGTCTAAGTATAACACTGCACTACCAGCTATATTTCTTTCTTTAAATGAGCTGTAGATACTTGCATCGTTAAGTAATTATTGTTTCGCTTTTAAATCTTATTTGAAATGTGAAAATGTACCTAATGCCTATTTATAGTGAATCCTAATATGTATTTAATATTTTTCTTAGTGAATTTGATTTGATTTTATTTGGTATAGCATTTCCTATTGTGCTTAGTGAAATATTGTCGTTAGGTTTCAAATCATGAATTCGATTATTATGGCCAATGAAAACTTAGTAAGCCCCCTTTACCCATATTTTGATTTTTCAAGGTACCTATTTTAGAAAAAAGAAGCTATCTAGAAGTATTAAAAAGTTTAATTTTTTAAATAACGCAAAAAATTGTTAGCCAATAATGAATATTAAAGTATTATTTGGCCAGAAGTTTTAAATATATGGGAGTGCTGAAATTTTGGGACTTTAAAAAAGGACATTTATGAGTTATGAAGAATGTTATTTTCTGTTCCGAGGAGAAAAGTAGTAGGAACGCTTCCGTCGTCTTTGTTTTCAGCTGTGGGCATAGACGGTCAGAATGGTGTTTCTGGTACTCACTCGGTTTGCTAGAGAAGAATTGATTTTCACTCCAACTATTGTATTTTTTTACTTTCGATGCACTGGAGTTCCAGGATTCATTTGTTCACTTCAAACTTGTCTTAAAGTGTACCAGAGTAAGTATGCCGCTCGTAATTAATTCATTCTGGCTGTTACCCATTCCAGTTCTCACGCCTATAGCAGAGCTTCATTGTCTATTTTCTCGATTTGCCATATATATGCATGTATATTTATTTATTTAAATGAACCTATGATCTAAGCCCATGACTTAACTCTCCTATTTGGAGAGTGACGATTGTTAACTTGTTGCCCTACGTAACAGTGTTACTTGGATTTGGTGTCTCCATTTACGACAACCAGACGACACCTCACAGAATCAATACATAATTTTCATGTTCTCATCCTCACTTATATTTAGCCAATCAGGTCTATCCTAATTAGCCCGGATAATTCGTGAGCAAGCCGAAACGCGTTTTCATTTGTTAAAATAATGATTGTTTAGTCATAATCAAACTGGGATCTTCGATTCTTATATTACAGGGGTGTGCGATAGACTTACCTCCACGTGGTGCACCCTGGGCAACGTATACTCATACGGCAAAAAAGTCTATTAACCGGCAGTTGACTTCTGACTTCAAACTACCATGACCCCACTGCATTTCATATTCGAATAATTTCACAGTACTCATCTTACCTTACCTTTTCTCTACCTTTGTGTCTGTCTGTCTATCTCTTTTACATCTGTGAATCATTGTTCTGTCCCCCACTCGACTCTTTGCCACTTTGATGTTCATCTTCCTTTCTATGAAGCCCGAAGCCAACTAAAGGGCTAATGATACCTATCATAACGCCTGCCATTTGAAATAAATAAATAAATAATTCTTATGTTACATTTTCAATATCATTTAACAGTGCTAATGACATATAAATAATAACTTAGATTATTGAAAAGACGAAATATTAGCCAACATTCGTATTCATAGCAAGAGTTTTAGATAACACTAATCACCTATCTTGTAACTTCAGAAAGAGACATATTCCTCACATTTCGAAGGAAAATAAAAAAGACAAATTTTGCCCTTAAAAGGAAGTTGAAAGAAATATCTAACCATTAAATTCAAGAAAATGAAGAATATTTTGATATTCGACAAAATCGAGTTATGATGAGCGCCATGATTGAGTCCAGATACTCTTGGTGATGACACTTGGTTGCTGCATTTCTACGTTTTCAGAGATCACGACGATGCTTCATATCTTGTACACTCAGTAAGCTTAATGACCATTCACTCTGGCTAATTTTGAGGGTGATCGAAACTGTCTCTCTCACTGATGTCTCTCTCTCCACCCAAAAGTAGCTGTGGAAGGCGTTTTCATAATTGCACTTGCAAATTTTTATCGTTCTGGCAATATATTTTGTTAGTCTTTTGTTGCTACTTGCATTATAAGAGTAGAATGGGTTATTTAAAATTATAAAAAAAAAGTATAGTTTTTTTTCAAATGGCAGGGTTTGGGATATTTATCATTAGCCCTTAAACTTTGACTTCAGCTTCCCCCAAGAGTGGGGGGTACATTTATAGAAGTTAATTAATAGCAGTTCATTAGCCGTCTTCTTGCATCCCAGTATCTCTGGCTTTCCGTCCTTGTCTTTAGAGCTGGACATCGAATCAGGTGGGTCTTCCCAATTTCCTCATGTAGGTTACATAGAAGGCATCTGGGTTGAGTGTATACTCCCAATCTGTGAAGATGTTTTGTCAGGCAATCGTGTCCGGTACGTAGTCTAAACTCAGCAACGACTTCGATTCTTGGCCAGTCGGGTATGTCGGAGAGTGCCACTGTCCACTGTTTCTCCTTTGTTCGAGCTTTAAGTTCGTTGCACCTTGAGGTCTGGAATTCTCTCCTGATTAAGGCCTTCATTGTGTGGAAAGACATCGCCCAGTCCATGCATTGCAAAATCGTTGTCCCCTTCTTAGCAAGTGTGTCANTCGAATTTAAGTGAACGCTTTACCGAAATAAAATAGTCTTCTCTTAAATCATAATTTTGCCATATCATCAATCTATTATTGATATTTAAAATAAGGGGTCTGCGATAGACTTACCTCCACGTGGTGCACCCCGGGCAACGTACATTCATACGGCAAAAAAGTCTATTGACTGGCAGTTGACTTCTCACTTCAAATTACTATGACCCCACTCTATGTCATATTCGACCCCTACCACAGTACGCACCTCACCTTTGTTCTACCTTTGTGTTTGTCTCTTACATCTTCGAAACACTTCTGTTCCCCCCCCCCTCTCGACTTTTTTCAATTTAATGTTCCTTCCCCTCTGTGAAGCCTGAAGTCAACTAAAGGGCTAATGATAACCACCAAGACGCCTGCCATTAGATATAAATATAAATATTTAAAATAATATAACTTTAAATCAAATCCGTTTTTGTTAGAGGAAACACAGTAAATGATTAGATAGGAAAATCAAGCCAATAAGGTCACACAATGCCAATTCGAGTTAATTTATACGATGTCATGAAAATAGGTCACCAATATTCGAGGTTCGCCTTGATGGTAAATCCTAAAATAATAAAGAATATTTACTGCGTTATTTCACTTATTGTTAAAAATAGTAATAATTATATCATCATTATTTGATTTTGTACACACCCTTGGAGAATTGCAATAATCTTGTTTACTTCCGATTCTGCCGGGTGGCGTGAGGTCCTTATGAAAGAGAAACAAATATTATCACTGAATCCCTTCATTTACTATTAAAAGTAGCAAATAAAGGCATTTAGAATGAACCTGTGGACTTCTGGATCTGTTGCTTGTAGAAGTGTAGAACGATGGTTTAGAAAATGCCATCGGAGAATAATAATAGTCATATTGATCTCCGTAACCTCCTCTTGATGTTGATATTAAATTCGATTTCTCCAATGCCTGCATTATCTATGGAATAACAAAAAATTGAAAACCACAATGAAGCCTTAGTATTCATCATCTTCTTCTTCTTCTTTGTCTCGTCATGCCAATGCAAAGAAATACGACTCGCAATATTCAACGCCTCTATATTGCCTTCCCGGGGTGTGCAATAGACTTACCTCCACGTGGTGTAAAAAGTCTATTAACTGGCAGCTGACTTCTGACTTCAAACTACCATCACCCCACTGTATGTCATATTCGACTACTTTCACAGTACTCACCTCACCTTTTTTCCACCTTTGCGTCTGTCTCCTTTACATCTATGAAACNGACAGGGAATGTTACATTTAGTGAGGATGTTGCAATTAGCTCATTGGCGGTTGCAGTTTCTCCTTTCTATCCACATTGACGCAAAAAAATACAAATTTTCATTTCGGGAAGTAGCAAAAAAGAAGGGAAGCAGAGAACAAAGTCGGTGCATTAAAGGGTATAGCATCATTATCACCCCTGGATTCGGGCAGATCGCGTTCAAAATTAAAGCTCTGCGATTCGCTCCGATGAATCGTAGTGAAGGCTTGTTATGAAGTTCATTGCCTATCAACCGGTCTTATTTCAAAGCAAAGGAGGCATAGAAGCAAATCATTTTTTTCGAGATATTTATTTATATTAAATAGCAGGCTTTATGATAATTACCATTAACCCTTTAGTTGGCTTCGGGCTTCACAGAGGGGAGGAACAAGCAAATTCACAAAAGTCGGCAGGGGGGAGGATAGAAGAGGGAATAACAAGTGTAAATGCCAGTTAATAGACTTTTTTGCCACATGAGTATACATTGCCCAGGTTGCACTATATGGAGGTAAGTCTATCGCACACCCCTTTTTGTGATATTCAAGTGCCTTCAGTTAAGGCAATTAAAGCGAAATAATCGATTCTTGTGTAGCTGGCTTTGTGGCTTTCAAAAGTTCACTTATTCTTGACTTTCTTTTCACATTATTGTTCTTCAGTATGGATTGTGCATAATGACACATTATCCTTGACAAAATTAAAATGCAATTAAAATATTTTGGGAAAAATTGTTCGTGAACGTATCAAGTGATGGCAGTCTTTTCTCTAGGCTATAAAAGCTTACAAGGAATTATTACTGCGTTCCACTTGATTCGATGAAATAGTACACCTCAATTCCCTCTCCAAAGACTAACGTATACTTATACGGCAAAAAAGTCTCTATTCGGCAGTTGACTTTTGACTTCAAACTATCATGACCCTACTGTATGTCATATTCGACTACTTTCACGGTACTCCCCTCATCTTTTTTCTACCGTTTGTGTCTGTCTGTCTCATTTACATTTGTGAATCACCCTTCTGTTCCCCCATTCGACTTTTTCTGCTTGTTCCTCCCCTCTGTGAATCCCGAAGTCAGCTTAAGGACTAATGATAATTATCAAAACGCCTGCCACTTGAAATAAATATTTTCTATGGAATCTGAGCCCAATCGATTCGTTTGACTTCTTACTTTCTGAAGCAATGGATTTTCCGAGTCAATTAGTTAGACTTTGCTGGAATATTCAATCACATATTGAAAGGAAGTGCCAATAAACCACGTGTTTAATCACAATTTCTAATCCAAAAATTTATTTATATCAAATGGCAGGATTTGTGATAGTTTTAATTAGCCCCTTAGTTGACTTAGGGCTTCAAAGTCATAAAAGCAGAGGGGGGGGGAGNACTCTAAATCTATTTATGTTTCATAGGAGGGGTGTGCGATAGACTTACCTCCTCGTGGTGCACCCTGGGCAATGTATACTCATACGGCAAAAAAGTCTATTAACCGGCAGTTGACTTCTGACTTCAAACTACCAAGACCCCACTGCATTTCATATTTGACATTCACCACAGTACTCACCTCACCTTTTTCTACCTTTGTGTCTGTCTGTCTCTTTTACGTCTGTGAATCATTACTCTGTCCCCCTCTCGACGTTTTACCACTTTGATGTTTATCTTCCTCTCTGTGAAGCCTGAAGTCAACTAAAGGGCTAATGATACCTATCATAACGCCTGCCATTTGAAATAAATAAATGTTTCATAGGAACCATTCCAATCCAAGGAATCGCTAAAATGAAAACGATTGCCATGCGATAAAATCGCATGACCGATAAGCCAACTACCAAATGCGGCGTTCTAGAGTGACTCAGTCTGGTGACACCAAAACCCACTTTTGTTTATTTTACAAGGTCAGAGTGCACAAAGTGGGTCACGAGTTCACCCGAGCCGATCTCTTTGTTTCGACAGCAAATGATGAATAAGTACCACTAAATCTTCTTAGTTTTTGGTAAATGAAGTAATACCTCCATTTCATACGAGATCCAAGGATTAACATTAGTTCAGCAATGCGTTGGTAAAAAAGAAGATTTTCAGCCAGATTTCAATGCGTTTTTTAATATTGTCTTCTATGAAAGTGAACACCTCCATAACTCTGATGAGCGGAAAATGCCTTTATTCTACCTCTTTGCATTTTTTAGAGGTAAGACACTTCAGCTAGTGTTTGGTCTTAGTTGTTCTTCATAATTCTTTTGAATATCAAGTTCTAACATTCCCTTTCTTCACTTATTTCAAATTCATGGGAATTTAGAGTTTAGTCCAAATAATCTTGACTTAAATACTTTTACCCAAAGGTAAAAGTGTATTTGGAACTTATCAGCTGATTCATATGATTTATTCATAATGCACTGTTACTAATCTGGGTAGACAAGCAACATTCTCGTGAAAATGTGACATGGTCAACCTTATTCGCGTTTCAGGGTCCAGATGAGGCCATATTATGGGGATATACACTGGACTAGTGATACTACAATGCTTAGTTGTCAATTCAATATTACTTCAAATTTATTGATATTTATAAATAATGGCAGGCGTTTTGTTGGTTATCATTAGCCCTTTAGTTGACTTCGGGCTTCACAGAGGGGAGGAGGAACATCAAAGTGAGAAGAATTCGAGAGGAGGAAAAGAAGAGTGATTCACAGATGTAAAAGAAACAGACAGACACAAAGGCTCAGAAAGGGTAAGATGAGTACTGTGATAGGGGTCGAACATGACTTACAAGGAGNTTGTGACTGTCTCTTTTACATCTTTGAAATGCTCTTCTGTTCCCCCCCTCCCCCTCCTGACTTTTTTTCACTTTGATGTTCCTTCTTCTCTGTGAAGCCTGAAGTCAACTAAAGGGCTTATGATAACTATCAAAATGCCTGCCATTTGATATAAATAAATAAACCTTGAAGCACATAAAAGCTATATTGAAGAAACACGATATGAAACTAATTAGTAACTTCTTAAACTGATTGTGGATGGTGATTTCATTTGATGAATTAGTAACTTCGTAAATTACGCGCTCTTAATAAGACGATGCAATTTTTTTGGCATTAGTGTCACTTGATTCTGATTAAAATATTTTGAAAATGTGGCCTGTATTTGTGAGGAGTTTCACACTTTCCGTTTAAATTAGGGTCGCACCGTATTTCAGGTTTCGAATGAATGTTGCATCTTTCTTCAACTTAAATAGTAAGTAAACTCAGTCTTTTTAGAAGTGACATGATAAATCGATTAATACCCAATATACACCAGGTTCTACCATTTCCATGCCATCCAATCGGTGCGTTAGAGAACAGGCATTTTACTAATACCCACTCAAGTCCAACCTATCATTTGAATGACATCTTAGAATTAACACCGCTAGGAATCAGTGGGCGTGACTTTATTTACCCAGAAGCGGTTTGGTTTGAGATTGTTTTCGCTACCCGTTTTTTTTTGGAAAATAGTGAAACAAGTGTTTTTTCCTTCTTGTATGAATAAATCGCTCAAAGCGAACTCTTTACAATCTTCACCTCCCTGGTAGTAGACCTAGCCAAAGTTCTGCAGAAGTTGGTAAGAGAATATGCTTTTCAGTTATTGATTTTTTTCAAAGAATACTCATAAGATTTTGGCGAAATGTTGTTAACAGAAAGTTGACGAAAACTGCTGGCAGAAGAAAGAAGTCGGGGAGAAAATGAGCTTTTGACCACAGTAAATGCAAAACCATGTAAGAATGACAAAATTAGGATTTGCATGACCCCATCTTCGGAAGAATGGGGTGCGCGATAGACTTACCTCTACGTGGCGCACCCTGGGCAACGTATACTCACACGGCAAAAAAGTCTATAAACCGGCAGTTGACTTCTGACTTCAAACTACCATCACCCCGCTGTATGCCATATTCGATTACTTCCACAGCACTCACTTCACCTTTTTTCTACCTTTTTGTCTGTCTCTTTTACATATTTGAATCTCACTTCTGCTCCCCCCTCTCGAATTTTCTCACTTTGGTGCTCCTTTCCCTCTGTGAAGTCCGAAGTCAACTAAAGGCTAACGATAACCATCAAATTGCTTGCCATTTGATATAA
>UZAE01014762.1:0-12233 GCA_900617975.1 Rodentolepis nana | reverse complement strand
AGAAAAGGTAGAAAAAAGGTGAGGTGAGTCGTCGAATTTGACATAGAGAGAGGTGATGATAGTTTGAAGTGAGAAGTCAACTGCCGGTTTATAGACTTTTTGCCGTGTGAGTATACGTTGCATAGGGTGCACCACGTGGAGGTACGTCTATCGCACACCCCAATTGCTCAAATATAGGTGCCCTAAATCTACATGATTAATATATATATATATATATATATTTCAAATGACAGGCGGTTTCACAGCTATCATTAGCCCTTAAGCTGACTTCGGGCTTCACAGAGAGGAGGAGGAACATCAAAGTGACAAAATGGTCGATAGGGGGAACAGATAAGAGATCCACTGATGTAAAAGAGATAGACAGACAAAAAGGTAGAGGAAAGGTGAGGTGAGTGTTGTGGAAGTGGTCGAATATGACATAAAGTGGGGTCCTGGTGATTTGAAGTCAGAAGTCAACTGCCAGTTAATAGACTTTTTAGCCGCATGAGTATACGTTGTCCAGAGTGCACCACGTGGAGGTAAGTCTATTGCACACCCCACATGATTAATATCTTCCATTATTTCCAAGAGAGATGCAACTGGCAGTAAAAGGGGGGAGATAGGACTTTGAGTCGGTAGCGCAGTGATCAACGCACAGCTCTGCCGTGCCAGTGAGCTCATGAGTACTTCTTATCGGAGTTAATTCAGTGATGTGAATAACCAGCCGCACTCCTGATTAATACGGTGGGCTGGCGTGGCGGGGGAGGGGAAGGGGAGATACAGGACAAACCCATGTTTCAATTGTCTTCTCTCCATCTAAGACAAACCTAACTTCAAATGGCGTATATTGATGAACCGGGGGGGGGGGGTTGGTACGGATGAAATTTGGAATTACAAATAAAACACTTATAATTCATCTAGCCTAACAAACAGCGCTGATAACGAGTAAGTATTAATATTGCTACTAAAGAATTCTTGCATGATACTCTTATATGCAATGATATGCGCTCAATAACTTTTCAAAATTTGAGGTATTTATTAATTGAATTTCGTTTCAATTGTAGTATAGTTATCTATTTTATTATAATAAGAGCATTATTAAAATTAAGACTGGATTTACATTCAATCTTCCCTAATCGAAAACAGGTGATATTTTAAATATATGTAGTAAGTGGTTGAAAGTCGGCTGAATTTTTTTCATGGCAAGTGTTTTAAAACACGTCACTAGTTAAATAACGCATTATTTGTTTAAAAAAAGAGCGCCATTACCTCACAACACCAGGTTCAAATGCACAAAACCCCAGTTCTCCCTACTCATTCCCCTGGAGTTCTGCTTGCCTTTATGTTCCAAACATTTCACCTAGAGGAAGTTAGCTGAGACTAGCACCAATTTCTTAACACGACATAACTTACCGTATAGAAAGATTTATTTCTTCCTTTTATTTTGCAATTATAGTTACAATTTCAGGAAGGAAGTAGCATAATTGCTAATTATTGTGATAGAGTTGGACGCTGGCGTCGTACACTCCACGCACTCTATCTCAATTGCCACACCCTGGATGTCGACCCCAACATCAGTCAACGCGCAGTCTCCCTAGAACTCTTCGCCTATCTCAACGAACGTCATGATGAAGTGATATGTCATGATTGTTTTGCTGCGGATATCAAATCTCAACTCTCAGGTGCCGTAATTGTCGTGCATTCGGCTCAAACCTATCCCGAAATCAATAAAGAGGGAATCAACGTTCAGCCAGGCACTCTTACTGAAATTAAATTCAAGGCTATTGAAAATATTCAGAAGGAGCCACCCTATGGTCGATGTGATCGAGACACTAAAACGGAGATTCCAAGCTACGATGGTGCTAGCTATGCCTACTCAGAATATGGTTGCCGGATGTATACAATTCAGGTGAGCATTCCTTTTAATTTTACGTAACCAAAGAAAACATCCCCTACCATTCTTGATCAAATGGAAACCTCCTTACAGGAGGAATGGAAGTTCGAATCAATAATTTCAAGAGATTTATTCAAAATTCAGAGCCCTTAAAAAAATTGCTAAGATGACAAATCGGTCAGGTCCACTTAGACATGTTTATTTTCAAAAAGTGCTATTAATTAGCGCCACCCAAGATGTCTTGATTTGAATCGTCTTGAAAAAAACATAGGCAATAACAATCCCCTAAAGTGAGCAAGTGCACTTTTGATCCAAACTTGCCCTTTTATCTAGATTTACTCATAATGGTTCACTAATGTCAATATATTTTAAACTATTGCTTTTCAATAAGTATAAAATACTGTTAAATATAAAACGCAAATGGCACTCAATTTCACTATTTCCCATAAATCACGTCCTGTCACCAAATCTTGTTCACACCAGAAGTTGGGTGAAAACTATATCGGTAATCATGATGGCATTTTGACGTTCCTCAGCAGACAGGGATATGTTATTATTTTCTACTTAAGTATCCTCGAAACTTAATTAGAACGACGCATGGTTAAGTAGAGGAATACAGACGAGTTGTTTATGCTAATAATTTCATTTGAATATTTCTTAATCTCTGCGTATTTTTCAATGTGACCATTTTAAGAAGTACCGTCAAAAATGATGCCTGTGGATTGATTTTGTCAGTAATCAAGGCTAGTCGCATTTAAAAATCATGATTTATTTTTTTAATTTTCTAGCTTTTAAACTTTCTTTCCAAACTAATGATAAGAAAGACATCTCTAGGTACTGCCTTGAATCTCTTGTCTGAATCTGAAATTCTAACTCAGTAACACCCTTCTCCATTTGAACACTATGTCATTATAAATGTGACTGAGGTCGTTTAATAGCATCTGATATGCTCAATGAATGTTTTAAATAGGTACCTTAAATAAAGTCACTCCTGTAAAGAAGTATGCATTTGTTAAACTTATTTA
This sequence comes from Rodentolepis nana, assembly GCA_900617975.1. Taxonomy (NCBI): domain Eukaryota; kingdom Metazoa; phylum Platyhelminthes; class Cestoda; order Cyclophyllidea; family Hymenolepididae; genus Rodentolepis; species Rodentolepis nana. Next base: position 9,335 of record UZAE01014762.1, on the reverse strand, counting down.
TTTATTTCAAATGGCAGGCGTTATGATAGCTATCATTAGCCATTTAGCTGACTTCGGGCTTCACAGAAGGAAGGTTCATCAAAGTAGCAGAAAGTCGATGGGTGGGGATCAGAAGAGCGTTTCACAGATGTAAAAGAGGCAGATAGACACAAAGGTAGAGAAAAAGGTAAGATGAGTACTGTGAAAGGGGCCGAATACGACAAGCAGTCGGGCCATAGTAGTTTGAAGTGAGAAGTCAACTGCCGGTTAATGGACTTTTTTGCCGTATAAGTATACGTGGCCCAGGGTGCACCACATGGAGGTAAGTCTATCGCACACCCCGCATTTGTTAAACTAAATTTTGTGCTAATGGGCACATACCTATACACCAAGCATGTGATTGAAACAATAGCAATAATCGCCAGATAGTAAATGGATTCCTCTTTACTGTATAATACTGAGAGGTTTCAGAGATTGCTTCCATGTATAAAGTCTGCCATCCTNATATATATATATATATATATATATATATATATATATATATATATATATAATTTTATGACTTAGACTGCAAAAAAATTTTACTTGAAACTTTAAACGCGTTTTTCTCAAAACAGTTTTTTGAATCTGATACCCACTATTTCTCAGATTCTGCCTAACCGATTTACTTGAAATTTTTAGAGAGTCTTCTTTAAAAACTTGGCTATGTTCGGAACAACGCCAATCTAAAAATTTCGATTTTTATTATTTTTAAAAATCAAAGAATTTTCAAAAAAGTGGTACACAAATGGTTTTTTATTTAGACAGTCGCCATTTTGTAAAGAAATATAGTTACAACTTGTCCGTAGTTCCGGACATTGCGCCATCATTGTAGATTGAAAATCTTTTTTATTTTTTGATTTCAGATTACTTGGAGGGCTAAAATCGGGAGTTTGGTCATGTACCATATTTTGGGGACGCCCCACTCCATCAGCTGATAAATAACAAAATCTAAAATTCATTTATTTTTTAGTTTTTTGTATGCTTCTAAGGTGAATAAATAAAATATAAAAAAAGTGATAATAAAAATATTGCTTGTTATTTTTTGCAGCACTTCAAAAATGACCTAAATTCCATGTCTCTAGACCAGAATACCCCCTTGACGAAATTGTTCGCAGTTTTGTGAAACGATAATAATAAGTAGCTATTTCTATATACTACATGACCTTTATAACTATTAAGGTTATACGCGTCTCATTCTGAATGTCACCGTGTTAATGTGCTGAAGTTATTCTTAGGGTATTTTGAAATTTTTTATAAGGCGGCATATTCCTTGACCCTTGTCAAACTATTGAAACAGCATTTCAGACTAAAATGATCCCGAGTAGAGATTTATTCTAAAGATACTTAGTGCAAGTTTTTGTGCAATTCTCTGCAGCCAATGGAAGGTACAATCATGAAAATGACAACACATTTGTTCTTCATCAGCTAATTTTACAGAAAGACTTCACTAAAAGAAAACACTAGTAGTTAGATAATAAATCATAATATAACGTAATTCGTTCAAAAGGCCAATCACAAATGGCTTTTTATAATTTAAAACTGAAAATGCTTGAAGAAATTAAACTTAATGCGGTTAGAATTGTGTCCATGAATACCTCCACAACTGAACTCAACGTTTAATTCGGCCAAAATTTATTTTTAAATTTAATGTAGTGTTTTACATTTGGCTATATTTCTTTTTTTGGCTCATAACAAATGAGTGGCTCAGTCGTTCACTTTGCGCTAGTGCTTTCCACCTGAAAGAGCCTTTATATTCACAATCATAAACTTAACGCTTATTAGAGATATCAAAAATGCATGGCTTAGCCATGCTCTAATAAAGGCCATTTTTTGCAATTTTTCGCCTTTTCTATAATTTAAAAAAATACGTTTTAATATTTCGTTCCCTAAGAGGTAATGCTATCATTTGATGTGGCAATTTCCTGAATAAAATACACCCATCCGTCCCAAATCATATTTCCCTGCAAGTTAATGACAACTTTACCCCCCATTGAGATTATTTTTATTAAAGTTAGCATTATTTATTTATTTCAAATGGCAGGCGTTTTGATAGCTATCATTAGCCATTTAGCTGACTTCAGGCTTCACAGAGGGAAGGTTCATCAAAGTAGAAGAAAGTCGAGGGGTGGGGTACAGAAGAGCGATTCACAGATGTAAAAGAGGCAGACAGACACAAAGGTAGAGAAAAAGGTAAGATATGTACTGTGAAAGGGGTCAAATATGGCAAGCAGTCGGGCCATGGAAGTTTGAAGTCAGAAGTCAACTACCGGTTAATAGACATTTTTGCCGTATGTGTATACGTTGCCCAGGGTGCACCACGTGGAGGTAAGTCTATTTCACACCCCAGTTAGCATCATTATTTATAAAATTTGANTATCTATCTCAGAATTCAATCCCACTGAGCCAAGCGATATCTAGTGTGCACGTAGATTATGACGGCAGAAGCTGGGAGCAGTGTCAACCGTGATCGCCTTAAATGACTTTTGATTTTGACATACGAACCTACCACGGAACTCCAACGTTTCCACTACCTTCCTGATTTTTGAACTTGGAATGAAGGTCAAGCCTTAGTGAAAATACATTGCTACACATGCGTATGCATCGATATTTATTTATTTATTTCAAATGGCAGGCGTTTTGATAGTTATCATTAGCCCTGGAGCTGACTTCGGGCTTCACAGAGTGGAGGGGGAGAAACATTAAAGTGGAAAAATGTCGAGAGGGGGGGAACAGAAGAGTGATTCACAGATTTACAGGAGACAGACAGACACAAAGTTAGAGAAAAAGGCAAGGTGAGTTGAGTACTGTGGAAGTGGTCGAATATGACATACAGTGGGGTGATGGTAATTTGAAGTGAGAAGTCAACTGCCGGTTTCCAGACTTTTTTGGGGCATAAGTATACGTTGCCCAGGATGCACCACGTAGAGGTAATTCTATCGCACAACCCGTAGGCATCAATTTTTTAACTTCACTAACTGCAATTATGGAATCGCGCAAACTTGGCGTTCCCCTCGGGAGATGGAGTGGGGCATTTTCTATCTTCATTTTTTGAAACCCCCCCCCCCTCCCCACCCTTACTTCGGTCTGTTTAACAGATGAATCTCAGTTTTAATATCACGAAATAAGTAGAATGATGAGCTTAACCATCAAAATTAAGTATTAGATAGAGCTAGAAAATGAAGTTAATGGGTCTCTGAAAAAAACTATGAAATGTGTAAATTGATCTAATTGATAAAATTTCGGTCTTCTAAAGAAAGACTTTACTCGGTAAGCAATCCGAATTGTCGTTCCCAATTTTGAATACGTTTTATAGGTGCAATGTTAGTGTATAACTTAAAATATGGCCCGGTTATATTCATTCTACTTACAAATGTATGACGGACACGATTAAACTCAATGTCTAAAGGACGGTTTTGATAGTATTAAAATTTGCCCGTCTGGCCTTTTTATTCTTGGGCCTTTTTAAACCCGAATGCTTTACAAATCAAATATTTATGTAAATATGGGGGTGTACGATAGACTTACCCCCACGTGGTGCACCCTGGTCAACGTATACTCATACGGCAACAAAAGTCTATTAACCGTCAGTTGACTTCTGACTTCAAACTACCATGACCCCACTCTATGTCATATTCGACCCCTTCCACAGTACTCACCTTACCTTTTTCTCTGCCTTTATGTCTGTCTGCCTCCTTTACATCTGTGACACTNTTCCCTAAGAGGTAATGCTATCATTTGATGTGGCAATTTCCTGAATAAAATACACCCATCCGTCCCAAATCATATTTCCCTGCAAGTTAATGACAACTTTACCCCCCATTGAGATTATTTTTATTAAAGTTAGCATTATTTATTTATTTCAAATGGCAGGCGTTTTGATAGCTATCATTAGCCATTTAGCTGACTTCAGGCTTCACAGAGGGAAGGTTCATCAAAGTAGAAGAAAGTCGAGGGGTGGGGTACAGAAGAGCGATTCACAGATGTAAAAGAGGCAGACAGACACAAAGGTAGAGAAAAAGGTAAGATATGTACTGTGAAAGGGGTCAAATATGGCAAGCAGTCGGGCCATGGAAGTTTGAAGTCAGAAGTCAACTACCGGTTAATAGACATTTTTGCCGTATGTGTATACGTTGCCCAGGGTGCACCACGTGGAGGTAAGTCTATTTCACACCCCAGTTAGCATCATTATTTATAAAATTTGAGAGATACGAATCTTACCAAAAGAATTTAACTCATAACTGAAGAGTGATGTTTACTTTAAGTTTTATCAAAGTGGAGAGAATACTGTATTCTCTCAGAATATTCTAGAAAGAATTAATTGAGTTATTTGCTAAAGGTACTTGAGCCACCACACCTCACCACAAAATAGCGATCACTTTTTTCTAATTTGCTGAATAGAGGATTTCAGTCACTTCGCCAGCCATACATCTCTCTTTAACTACAAATTGAACCATGAGGCTGTTGCATAAAATTTTTTTGCAATTGCCCCTTTTGAGGTGGAGAATGAATGCCTCTCCAACTGAGCATTTCAGTTTATTCTTATTTGCTCTTTACTCTTGGTTTTGCTAACTCTGCCAATTCCATTTATACACTTGAATGAGAGCTAATCAGGTAATCAGTCATTGGCATTACTTTTTTCTGTACAAGTTGAAGAGATCACGCATATGCACTGTCGCTTAATCTTCTCTCATTACCACCAACTATCATTTCCACAATAAGACAAAGAAAGAGCAAAAATGGGTCATAAATCACAAAAGGGCTAAAGGAAGTTGGGGGATGGGCAAGATGGGCCGAGATGTGCTCGAGAGCTGATACGTAGGGATTAGTGTATGTGCTAAGGAGAGAGAGGCGAATTATAAAATTAATGTAAAAACAAGTAGACTGGAGACACACAAAAGTCAGAGCTTTTGGTCATATTCCTCTTAGGTCACATCTGATTCAAGTGTAGGGGAGTTCACAATCTTATGAACAAACAAAATAATGAAGGTTTGCCTAATTAACAAGTATTCTTTTCAATGAATTCCAAATGAAAATGGAGATAAGTAATGGTAAAGATATTTTAATTAAAAAATTGTTCCTTTCGGTAGACCTCTTCGATTTCTGACTTTTGCAACGATTTCTTTCGAGGGATTTCTGTTCGAACATTTTTGTTAAAAAAGTATTTAATGACAGTAGAGTGTAAATGACCTCTAGCACATACCGTATGCTTGTTTTTCATCCGTATGGGTTTTGTCGGTATTGCACCCTAAGTTACGACTGCCAACTAAAAGAGAAGGGAATGTCGCAAATCAACCTAGATGACAGCTACATAAGAAAGGATTTATATATATATATATATATATATGTGTGTGTGTGTGTGTGCTTTCGATTTTTAAGACATATTGGAGCATAATATGCTATTTTGCTTTCGCCCTGTCTGAAAATATTTTCTCTTAACTATTTTGTGTAAATATATTCCAAAGCGGTTTACATATTTTACAAATACTACTTCAAATAGTTAGGCAGTTTATCATCCTTCAGTCTTAATTGTACTTTGGCATTTATCTTATTTAGGTCACATCTGAAATCCTCCTACTTAAAGTGGACGGAAATATCAAACTACTTTGAATGCAATAGAGCTGCCAAGTAGGTAATAGACCACCAGTGACGTTCATATCTCTTAGAAATACTTTAGTGGGTAATAATATGTATCTTGAATGTCAAAACAGTNCCCCACCCAAATTTTTTATCCACTTTGATGTTCCTCCCATCTGTGAAGCCCGATGTCAGTTAAAAGGTTAATAATAACTATCAAAACGCCTGCCATATATATACATATATATATATATATATATATATGCCAGTTAACGCATATTCTTTTGAAGCTTCAATTCTCAAGAATTCTGCCTCAAGTCTGCGTAGAAGCTTTAAGAAACTAAAATTGTATTATGTATTTAATGATGTGTTATTTTAGGAGTTAGACAAGCTGTAGATAACTTCTCCCTCTTGTATTACTGGAAGGACACTTAGAGAACAAAATAAATAATATTGCCACCAATAAGTAGACTTATTTAGGCGGACTCTTTAGGATTCTCCTTCGGTTAAATGGGGGCAGGCTGTTTTCATCGAACGGCAAAAAAGAGTACCTCAAATGCCGGCTAAAACTAGCAGCATCAGTCGAATACCCCAACCACCAATCAATTGGGGGGGAAAGTTGACGTACCATAATGAGGAATACATTCCAGTAGAAGTAGCCGGGTCGACGGGCAGCTCTACATGTCACAGATATGCAGGGATGCTTCTGCGAGGAACTTGTAAATTCCTGTAGAATTGATTGTTTCGTGATTTCTATGTGTTCATGAAGCCGCCATTCCTAGAGGGCAAATACGCAAACTATCATTTTGAATACGCAACTTTTTACTTTCTTTTCTCCGATTGCACGCATCTTTCCAATGCAACTAAGCACCTCATCACTGCGTAGAAATGCGCTTTGGTTACCTTTTTTTAAAAGGGCCAATTGGCTAAGAAGGTCAATAATGAAAAGGACTTTTGTATTTTGCAATTGAATGAGGCATCACGTGATGTGTTAGAAGTCAAAATTTTGATAAAGATGCAAGTCAATATTGACGTCATTCCTCAGACTACGTGATTTTAAGGAATATAAAAGCTTTATTTGCTTGCATAAATTTCAAAAGTCGGTGTTTTTTTTACCATTTTACATAGCTGTGCTTATGAATTGATTGGTGATATTTTCATGTCATTCAGGTCTCAAAATTTAATTATATATTCACCCAGCTCAGTGGTTGAAATACTAGAAATTAAAAATCATGAATATATTACAACAAATTTGTGGGACACGTTATCGCTGTGTGCGTCTCGTATGCCTGCATGTCTGCTCGCCAGGATTGGGAGGTGCGCCGTACAACTCTGTGTGCAGCGACCGTACAAACAGTGACCAATCATCAACCTCTGTTTAACCTAATCCCCCATCCTGATCATGAATAGCTCCCTGCGTGTACACACTTTATCCGCAATACCCGTACTGAATAAACGTGTTCCGTGCTACACGTCTGTTTCCTTGATAGCTGGGCTATAGCTTAGCTGGTTCTGGGAGTCTAGCTAGATGTAGGAGGATCTGCCATAGAGATTTCTGAGTCAGTCAGACTTTAACTAAGGTAGCAATCCGCTACAAACTACAATCAGAATCAAATGATAATCCTGATGTCTTAACTGGATCTTGGACAGAATCTACTATATCCCAGGAGCCAATGGCATTTTGCTAGAATGCTCAATGATATGCTTGCTGAGTACACCCTGTAATACTCAAACAGACGGATTCCTTACAGCGAACTCTTTATCCCACCACCTAGCTATCTGACGTTTCTATCGGTCTCCCCGCAAACTCTTAACTTGACAACGCAATGCTGTCCACATACGAAGCGTTCTCACTCGAGTCTTTAGGGTCTCTTTTACACAGTTCCAAATGTGTCGCAATAACAGACGGGAAATTGGCTTCATTATACTACGCTTTTTTCCCAGAAAGGAGTCATTATAATTTCAAGTCAAAAGAGGGAAGGATATCCATGTCGCTTCCTTTTGGAAGATGAAGTGTCAGATTTAGTTTCAACTGCCAGGGGGGTTCACGTTTTAAAAAATTGGACAGGTTTTTTGGAAATCGAATTTCCATGATTTCAGAAGTGCCGGATGCTGTTTAACCACCTCGTCTTCCAACCTATCTTTTACTAGACCACAGTCCCGAAACTTTGGAAATAAAATTTCAGTGTAAAATTAATAAGAACTAATAAGTAACTGGAGCATATGAGGCCAATTATTTAAAGAAAATTTTCACCATCCAACACAAATCTAAATAATTAGAAAGTAATATAACAGCTAGGACTTTATGCGTACTTGTTGATCGACGAAGCTCTGAAGGTTAATTCCACAAAGATCCGTATTATCAGGCACCAAGTCCACCTCGGTATCTGGTCTCTCAGACGATAGAGTAATCGTCAAATCCTAAAACAAAATCATGGGTTAAAATGAGACTAATATGGAAATGATTGTCAATTATAATCTTGACAATTTTTATATCAACCTAGAAACATTCTAAACTGATATATATATATATATATATATATATATATATCNATCTCTTGTCTGAATCTGAAATTCTAACTCAGTAACACCCTTCTCCATTTGAACACTATGTCATTATAAATGTGACTGAGGTCGTTTAATAGCATCTGATATGCTCAATGAATGTTTTAAATAGGTACCTTAAATAAAGTCACTCCTGTAAAGAAGTATGCATTTGTTAAACTTATTTATTTATTTCAAATGGCAGGCGTTATGATAGCTATCATTAGCCATTTAGCTGACTTCGGGCTTCACAGAAGGAAGGTTCATCAAAGTAGCAGAAAGTCGATGGGTGGGGATCAGAAGAGCGTTTCACAGATGTAAAAGAGGCAGATAGACACAAAGGTAGAGAAAAAGGTAAGATGAGTACTGTGAAAGGGGCCGAATACGACAAGCAGTCGGGCCATAGTAGTTTGAAGTGAGAAGTCAACTGCCGGTTAATGGACTTTTTTGCCGTATAAGTATACGTGGCCCAGGGTGCACCACATGGAGGTAAGTCTATCGCACACCCCGCATTTGTTAAACTAAATTTTGTGCTAATGGGCACATACCTATACACCAAGCATGTGATTGAAACAATAGCAATAATCGCCAGATAGTAAATGGATTCCTCTTTACTGTATAATACTGAGAGGTTTCAGAGATTGCTTCCATGTATAAAGTCTGCCATCCTTCATGAACAATGAGGAGTAGAAATAATGTTCCAAAAATCACTAATATATTCAGGGTTTTGTAATAGAGTAAGTAGGATTGAAGACATTCGAAAGGGCACAATTGATGCGACCCTATTTCCAATTATTCACCCTGTCTATGAATTTTCAGTCAGAAATCGACTGATGAGAGTAATCATTGAACGTGGCTTCAAAAATATTAGTCTGTTTGCAAAAAGCGAGGAATAGATAAGACAAATGTCAACGTCAGTCAGTTATGGGTGTCAAATGGCCCTAAAATTAATCCAGGGAAGGGAAATTTGTGATGGGGTGAGTTCGTGAAATTTACCTTAAAGAAATTAAAAAATAATTGCCTGAGTAGACAGGAAGTATGGCAATCACACAATTACTTCAAGCTTATGCATAAGGTACAATTAATCTTGGACGATTCTTTGCAGAAATCGCTGAATGTCGAGATTCAATACCAAAAAGAGGCGCCAATGATTTGATATTGGAGATCCTTGAATGAGAAGTATCTTGGGGAGGGGG
>UZAE01014760.1:0-12248 GCA_900617975.1 Rodentolepis nana | reverse complement strand
CTTATTTGAAATCGGCAATGACCTAGTTGCCAACCTAATACTTGAACGGAATCAGCACAGCGCTAGTTCATACGTAAATTATTTTTCCCATTGTTTATTAATTGATTAATTGATTTTCTTTGTTCAATTAAGGTGCAGCATTCACACTATGCTAAGGTGTCTCCTGATTTTTGCCTTTAAATATGAAAACTCAATATTAGTGTACTAGGTTTATACAAGGACTTTAATAAGTTTCCATTCGATTGGATACCTACTCTCGATATTTTGAGGTCACATTATTTTTGAGAAATGGTTTTGCTAGCTTTCAGTAGTTTCTGTTTGACAGTTATGACCACAGAAATGTCAGCATAGATAGAAGTAACTAACCATGGGTGCATCATTGGTGGACGCAAATAAACTTAATTCCTTAGGACATTTTTTGCTAATATTCAATTTCAATTTATTTGAGAAAGAGATCAGAACTTTTCAAAAATAGTAAAAGTAAATACAAAATAAATTATAGAACTATCGATATTTATTCTTTCAAAGTTTAGTGCGCATAGGCACCTCCAGCACGCCCAAAAAATAAGTATTTTTTCCCTAAAATTTTATTCGCGGCATATGGTGTTTAATATTTCCCATAAGACTTTTTACACTTAATTTATTGACCCTCTGTTAATAGTTTCAGTTTTGGCCTAAAAGCCCTAAAGTTAATAATAAATTAAAATAGAATATCTGTAAAGAAATGACTAAACCAATCGGAATATACGAATTAATTGAATACCAATCAAAAATAAAAAACTAGCACAAGGTCCCTACAGTGTTTTGATAGAATAATAATAAAGCAAAAAATAAAAAACCAGAATTCGGATTTCATTTAATTTCTTTTTAATAAATTAAATACTCAGAGGTTCAAGATGAATGACAACTTCTCTCAAGGCGTTCTTGGAGAATAAAGTTCTTACTTGCTCTCTGAGTCATTATCATCCAGCATTTCTTCAAGAAATACAAATGTTTGTTTAATAATGACTTGCCTAAAATCCGGAGATTGTTTATCATTTAAAAACATGTAAGGTTAATGTATTAAGTTGCATCTGTTTAATGAGAAACCACAAATAATTAATATTTACTGGTTTTTAGCCTATTTATCCACCATTACCCTTTAAAAGTTAAAGATAATGGCACAAGTCTTAAAATTATTTGAAGAATAAATGGGGTGCATGGTAGACTTAACTCCACGTTGTTCACCCTTGGCAGCGTATATTCATACGGCAATAGGCTTATTATTCGGCAGTTGACTTTTGCCTTCATACTACCATGACCTGACCGCATTCCATATTCTACTACCACGACCGCCCTGGTTGTCATATTCTACCACTTCAACAGTACTCATCTTACCTTTTCTCTGCCTTTGTGTCTGTCTTTTTCTCATCTGTAAATCACTCTTCTGTTCCCCACCCCTCGAGTTTTTTTGACTTTGTTGTTCCTCCTCTTGGTGAAGTCTAAAGTCAGATTAAGAGCTAATTAAAACTATCAAAGCGCTTGTCAACTTTTTCAAAAATGTTAATCGATCGAAAAGCAACGTCTGTTCAAAAAGAGCACACCTCAATGCCCTTTTTGCAACTTCAAATTTTAATGGATTTGAAAATTGTTGTTTTTTGCCATGTTCAAGTATACAAGGTAACGCTGGTGGGAAATAAGTACGTCTGCATTACTATAACCGTTAATGTCAATTTTAAATAGTTCATTTGAATTTATTTTGCGAATCATTGATTCTCGACGATACGCCTCGTTTTGATCGTTTATTGGTGAAAGCTACCACTCAAAATGTAGCGAATTTTTTTTGTGGCTTTCTACGTTTAAATTTAATTTTACTGAGCTACGCCTAACAAAGTTGAAAAAAGAAACTTCATAAACTTTGAACGGGCATAATAATTTCAAGCAAATATTGTGCTACAAATAGACTTTGTGCATTTTATTGATGCCTTAACTCTAAAAAAGTGTATAAACAAAATAGGATAACTTTTGAGATGGATTTGAAATTGTGCTTATTTATAATAATGTGGTGTATTGATATTAATTATTATTTGTTGAGATTATTAAAAAGTATCTATTTTACATAGTCATTTTAATGTTTAACAACTTTAACATCATTTTGTTACTTAAGCTTCTTACAGTTGTTCAGCATAAATCGATATCTTGTCAAAATAGAAAATTTTAATTTCGCAAAAACTTATTTGTGCCTAAATGTACTAATAAATCTACTAAAATCTGAAAGATCTGTTATTTATATAAATTGAGCTACTTTTCCGACGTATTAATAGAACCATCGAGTATCACTTTCCATCACCCCAAAAAACAAGTCACATTTGACGTTCGTAATCTGATGAAGATTAACGTATGCAAATTATGAAGCACTTTTTGCCATGGTGGTATTAACGTTCCATTTAATAATGCGAAAAATAATTCTAATTTCGACAATTTTTCTGTATCGATGAAATAGTCAGGCAAATGCAAAGTAGTTCTTCAGAATCCAGTTATCATTGATTCAAACTATTTTCTTGAAATTTGAGAACATAATTCAACCTGGTAATCTTAAAGTGAATCGACATTATCAAATTGCCATCGAAGGAAATGTGAGACAAAATTTTATTTGCTACAACTTTCATTGTATATTTGAGCTCTCTTGTTCAAGATTTATTAATTTAAGTTTAGAAAATTAATATGTACAAACTGGATACTTTGATATGGTCTTCAAAGTTAAACTGAGTTTCATTACTTCCTATTATTTATTTATTTTTCAAGCTATTATCGTTCTATAAATTGTTACACTAAATGTAGTCATAATTTACATAGGTCAAGTTTATATTTTTTTCATTTTAAGTCTTTTTCGATACCAAATTCGGCTCAAACCTATATTTACGTCAAAACCTTATATTTTCCACTAAATTGAAGCGGATTTTAAATATACTGTTTTTTCGATGTATTGCCTTTCATACGTTTGCTCTGCCAAGCTAATTTCCGAAATGGTGTTTTTCATTCAAACGTTCTGTCCAACAATATAAACATATTTTTGTGGCCGATTGCTATACATTTTCCAATCTCTACCAAAAATTTAAGTGTAAATATTAAAGAAATAGAGTTATTGCAAGACCTTATCATGCTAAAAAGATATTGAATAATCGATCACAATTTATTTTTAAGAGACACATTCTAATGCCTATTTGGACAGGTTTTCAGATTTCTTTTATATTCTTTGGCTTGAAAATTAATTCTTTTATGATTTTTAAAATAATATACTGAGAGCCAAGTCAATTTAAATTATTTTAGGTTTGTCTGCTTTAAAACTTTACAATACTTTAAGAAAAGCATTGCCAATTTTTAAATTGAGAGAAATTTTGATGTACATGTTCACCTGACAGCCAACTAGTAAGTGAATTGTTATTACATAAGTTAAATTTTTGCAATTCCTTAATTTCAATTTAGATTGAAAAAAAATATAGAGGAAGATTACTACAACCTCCAATGGCAGGAATTTTGCTTTAATATGAAATAAATAATTAATAATGGTCATTGACAAACGCTCCTTCCAATAGCTTGACAGTTATTTATCAATCTTCATCTCACATGCAAAAGGAATATTGATTATTGAATTACTATCCTCACGCCTATTAAGAGCACATCTCTTCTTTTATTTGTTGGTAAAATGTATCTTTTAAACTATGAGTTATCTCTTTATCTCTTCCTTGTGCCTGAGTAAGTGTATCTTTAATTAGATACAACTGAGAAGAACAAATTTGCGTTCTACATAATTGTCTACCAACTAAGAACAACAATCTGTAAAGTGGTTATATAATAATAGCCAAATTATTCATCATATTATAACCTTTGAAATATCTTATCCATTAGCAGCGAGGTGATTTTGAAAAGTATCAGTCAAATTTACTAGAAATACTGATGATTAAATGGTCTCATCTATTTAGACAGGCATCACACCTACCAGCTTATTTTTACCACAGAGTTGCAAATTTTCCTGTCACTTAATTCCTTTTGCATTAAAGAAGTACAATAGAGTAAGAAGGGTATTTCAATTCAATCCTACCTACAGAATAAGTGAAATGAAATGTGATATATCTGTGCATTTTGGGTAACAGATAACATTTTTTTAACTCCAAGACACAATTGTCTACCAACATCTGTGAGGCCAAGAATAGCCGAAATTGTTTGATTTGAAATGATTTTTGCATTTACCTAAATCCTACTAATCAAAATACGCTAATATTCGATAGAATCATTTCAACAGATTTTCAAAAGAACTAACTTTTACTATCTTAAATATTTTGTTCAATTTTAAGCAGTACTTTTCTTTAGATGATAAGGCGATTTGATTAGAAGAAAATCGAGGCGCAAACATTCTGCAATGCATGCTTATCATTCCAAAATTTTTCATCAATTTATATTTATAAATAACGTTATGGATCATTTAAGTATAGCATTTTGAGCGTATCCACGCTAACATTTTTTTAAACCCAGTTAAAGTAAGCCTTGGAGTTTTAAAAGGCCTCGAAATCTGTCCAATATCATAGATTCAGTTTTAACCCTTCATAGTTTCAAGGTTCATTGTGATAAAGAATTAAGCACGCTTTGAAGTACCTACAAATGGCATCCTTGATTTTACAATCAGCCAAATAGTTAAGAGCAGGGGTGTGCGATAGACTTACCTCCACATGGAGCACCCTGGGCAACGTATACTCATACGGCAAAATAGAATATAAATCGGCAGTTGACTTCTGACTTCAAACTACCATGACCCCACTGTATGTCATATTCTACCACTTCAACAGTACTCATCTTACCTTTTCTCTGCGTTTATGTCTGTCTGTCTCTTTTACATCTGCGAATTGCTCTCCTGTTCCCCACCTCTCGATTTTCTACTACTTTGATGAACCTTCCCTTTGTGAAGCCCGAAGTCAGCTAAAGTGCTAATGATAGCTATCAAAACGCCTGCCATTTGGAATAAAAAATAGATAATTAAGAGCGTCTTTCTTGCGAGGTGGGTTGGAAGATAAGAAACGTGATTTGATACTTTCGTGCAGTTACTGCGCATATCGAATGTGAGTGAAGTAGTTCAACATGCTTACTCAGAACTCAAGCAACACCGATTTGCTCAAAATGTAATCCGATCGTTGAGAAATGAAGTTTTAAATGTGAAATTCTAAGCTCTCAAGTCATCTGTTTGTTCAAATTATGTTAACAAAAATAAATGCACTTAAGTTTCAATTGATAGCTTAAATTTCAACATATACAAAATATTTTGTTCTAAGTTGAATTTTTTGTTGTCATTCACAGCTTTGCTAAGTTGCATGCTATTTGGTCGATCAGTCACCATTAACTTGCCCTTCTCTCACTGTTATTGGTTAAATAAAAGCTCTATATTAATCCTAAATTATTATAAAGTGAATAATTAAGAAAATTATAACTCACAAAATTAAATTAGGACTCTTATTGCCTGGGAAGTATTTTGTTTGAGCATTAAAAATTATGGGCCTTTTCCTCATTTTGAATGCTCTATTTATTATGAGAAAATTAGATCTCCATGAACTTGTTATAAAATCTTCCAATATTTTGAATTCCATGATTTTCTTGGGGTAATACAGTCTTGTAAATCAAGATTACCAGGATATTCAGCCATAAGTAGATTCATTGCTTACCCAGCGTTTTTTTGATCAGATTTTTAAAGGTATAAAACCATTTTTTCCCATGGTTTATAGTTGTCTTGTTGAAATTAAAGGCGTTCTCTTTACCAAAATGACAGTGTCTTTAACAAATGGCATTGGAGTTTCAACCCTTTGACCATTTTAACTAACGACTTTCTAAACGAGAATCGTTCTTGAGATTAATGAAACGGTACGTCAATTCAATGTTTTCTAATATTTTCAATCTAGAGAGCGTCAAGACAATTCATGAATGGTGGTGCCTTCAAGTTTAAAGTGGAATAAGATGGCTAAAGAATAATTGGGAAAACAGTTATTTCCACGAAAACCAGATAAATGTTTTTAATCTAGCTTTCAAACAAAACAAACTTTCTAAATTCAGATTAAACTTTATTACTGTCTCGTCATCTCAACTATTAAAAACTAAGACATGAAAAATGCTCTTTTATGAAAAACCACCATTTAAGCACTTTAAATTGTAGACAAAGCATCAAGCAAACCAAGGAACAACCTAATAGTTTTGGAATTTTGATACGTAAACAGCTCATTTGGCAAATACTGTGCAACTCAAATTCATGCTCGGAATGCTCTAACGTTCTTCTCTACCTTGAGGTCNGAGGACTAAATGATAATAATTCAAAATTAACTATCTGTTACTTATCATTTAATCATTGTCAATATGCTTTTTGTGAATATTTAAATTTTGAGTTTTCTTCTTCCGATTTCAACAAACCTCCTTTCGCCTTTCTGATTAAGAACTCGGAAGAATCCAAAATCTTTCCTTGTCACCTATTTATTCTGCATACAGTCGACTCCTCAGTAAAGCCTAACCGATTGTCAATTTATATGAAAAATATTCAATTTATTAAAGTACAACGACGTGTTATCGTCTGAATCTTAGATTTCATGATTTCTTAAAATAGTACCTAAAAGAACACTTTCATATGGTAGATACAAATGTTTCAAAGTACACCACAAAGTAAAGGTTAATAGCTCAAAAGAGAATTCTGTTGTAAATATTATTTTTATAAGGTGCGTAATTTTATTGAATAGAATCACATCCAATGACTAGCCGTCTTAAATAGAGCTTTCAAAATGCCCTGGATGAAATATTCTCCCGTTTATTTACCAACTTACATTAAGCATCTTTACTTAGGAGAGGAGATACTGTTCACTTGATTGTCAAATAAAAGATGAAGGTGTAGGAAAGATGACGTTCAACGGATCCTTTTTTACTGAACTTACAGAAATCTCCAAATATTGACTTTTTTCCCATTTATCATGATTCTCATTTTGTTACGTTTATCGTTCTCTGACAAACGATTACTTGTTTAAATAATTTGACCTTAATTGTTTATTATAGTTATTCAACATTTTCCAATTAACCAAGTCGTTTTTTGGAATAGATTAATTTTTCGCCTCTTGGAATATGTATTTAGTCAATATATTATAAATTAAAATGAAATGACAGAATAAACTCGCAAGTTGAGGGAATCTTACAGGATTTCGTGACGTTTCAGGTGTCAACGAAGCAATGATGAGCTGACAAGGAAGCAACTTTGAAAAATTGCTAAAGTGAAAGTTTATATGAACGGAAGAAATTCAATTGTAAGAGAACTACCAAGAAACTGAGGAACTATTCAACGGATATACCATCATGGTACTCTTTCTGCTCAAAACATATGACAAATATCCCACCCATTAGTCAAGAAATTTCAATGAGACTAAGAAGGTATGATTGAAATTAAACCGACTGGCTCCTATAGGAGAATATACTATTTTACCGTAAAGAAAGATAATCTGGTATCTGCTTGATTCAAATCTGAAAGATTGTTTCATCCACTCAGAAAATTCAGTTCAACATTAGACACGACCTTCTTTAAAAATGCCACTAATTGTTCTGAAACATTTTTTGTTGTGTTAATGTGACTAAAATGCCATTTTGTGATGATAAACGTGTGATTAAATGTCCATTGTTGTGTCTGATATATCAGAATTCCACCTTCCATTTTATCTCATTCCACTGGATCTTTGACAGCATGGCATGTTTTCGATTTCTCAAAATGACTTATCTAGATTATTAAATTACCTTGGAGAAAAAAGCTCATCGGAAGAATGAAACTAATTATCAATTTTTAATTGGGTATATCTCAGCAAAAATTTTGTGAGAGTAGAATAATTTGGAAGAAAAATTAGAAGAATATTGCAGAAATATCCAAAAAATGTCCCTCCCCCAAATAGACTTCTAATTGAATTCTATTTCCTCGGGAAACAATGTCAACTTGATGGGAGAAAAATTGCGTGCTTTTCTAATTCTGAATGCATAAAATAAAAAACAATAAAGTATTAGGTGCTGAAATATAATAATTTCTAAGTAGGTAGAATAATATTGACTCAATGAAAACGAAACTAAGCGAAAAAGATATAACTTCGAATAGAAGGACTGAAATTTGTTCTAAGCTTATTTAAAAGAATTGACTTTAGTTGGAATAATTTCAAACCGAGATGAGAGCATATTGGCAGTGTTGTTGCATATTTGGTAATGTATTTTGCTTTTTTAAGGCATGAATATGCTGAATATGAAACTTAGATAAGTTTACACAATAACAGGGAAAAACTTTAAATATGAAATCGAATAAAGTGACTCATTAAGTAGTCTGAGTTGAAGTATGACAGAAAAAAATTGTAAAGTGTCCATCATTTATCAAGGTCATAAACTACCTCAAACTATGAGTTTTTCCTTTTGCATTCAACCACTTGTGGTCATAAGATTAGAAGAAATTATAAGTAACAAGTTACATTAACGTCAGCTCTAAGGCATATCTGCTGTGAGTGGACCACTTAAAGCCATCTCATCTGAAACTTAAAAATGTGACTCATAAGGTGGTATGATGTAAAGTAAGGCAGATATCACTATTTGCTCAGAAATAATTATGTAATATCTTGCAGATAATTCCCTTGTTAATTTGGCCTTCATTTATCTACGTCAAGACCAACGTCACACTCTTATTTTGATCGTTACAATCCATCAGTTTGGGATTTGAAATTTGGTATTCTTTATAAACAAAAAAAACTCCAAAAAATTGAAAATTAACTAGTAAAAATAACGTCAGTTCTATTTGGCAAAATCTTCTAAGCATACATATTGTGTGTGTGAAGTACTTAAAGTGATTATCACTGGATTAGAGTGTTTAAAAATTTTCACAAGGTCAATTCTTTTTTGTCATTTAGTCTATACAATTAATTGAAAATCTCGATTTATAACACAATTTCCATATACTTCTTTTAAAAGCAAATGAAAACGAAATTTCATCGGTCAATATACTATGTGTTCATCAAACGAAATTGTACCTTCTCACAAATTGTTTTTTTCCATCGGAAATCCAATAGTTATTTTTTAAATTCAAAGCATCGAATAATATCATGTAAATAGATTTTAATTATCTGAAAAAAGCTTCTCATGTTTTAATTCAAGTTGCATAAGTGACTGACAAAACAATGTTTAATTCAATTATGACAATATTTTTTATGATGGATCAACTTTTTGAGGGGCTTAAGTAAAAGTACACTTGGAAACTTAATTATTATTTTCCATTAATTTATTCATATGAAGCAATTGATAGACAGTTCACCCATGTAGGAAAGAGTCAAAGACGATAAGCTACTTATAAATTAATGCCTTTTATAAAACTTGAAAGTTTTCAATATACCTCATATTGATTAAAAATTAATATATATTTGCATTAAATATGCATACAAAACATATAATGCCTAAGAATACGAGTTTCACACGATTATTTGTAAAAGAAAATTTCCATCTTTCATTTGAAAACCAATGTTGAAAGACTTATTTTCGCTTCATTCCCAATAAACTCGATTCAAAAATGTGAATAAGAAACTTCGCAAAAAGTTTGCATTTCGCAAAGTTTTGAGATTAGGAATGAAGAACTCAACAAAACTTTCTTTCATGTCAATTGAATCTAAACTGACCGATTTTTTTCAATTTCTCTCGTTGACAAATTCAATCACAAAGCAGATAAATCAGCAAATATCTTAACTTTATTTTGCGTTTTGCTTAAGGATAATGGAGGTAGAATGAAAAATGGTAGAATCAGATTGTAAAGAACACGAATCTGAACAAGGAATCTCATGGGCTCTAGAGCACTATCGAACGGAGAGCGTA
Source organism: Rodentolepis nana (assembly GCA_900617975.1). NCBI lineage: Eukaryota > Metazoa > Platyhelminthes > Cestoda > Cyclophyllidea > Hymenolepididae > Rodentolepis > Rodentolepis nana. Next base: position 2,372 of record UZAE01014760.1, on the reverse strand, counting down.
CTACTGATCTTGAAACCATCCTGTGAGGCAGTTTTGCTGATTTCCGTGAGATCGGAGACCTCTTCAGCATTGAGACAGCTTTGCAAAATTCAGAAGCCGTTTAATACAATGTTTTTCATGTAGCAATCCACTGCAAAACCAACTCATTTGTGACATTCATATTTTGTGCACACAATTTGGAAGTCAACGAATGAACTGTGGATTTAATGTGTAAGCAGATGATTCGTGCATTTCAAACTTTCACATTCACCTTCGTTTTCATCCAGATAAGCTCACACTTTTAGATTAATGACTGAGTTAGCATAGATAATTTGAAGCATTCAAATTATAATTTAAAACTGGAGGTTTCGGAATGTCAGTGAAGTAACAAAATGGCCATCTGTGTACTTAGACCATATATGGATACAAGTATTCAAGAGCTATCATGATTGAGTAAGACAAGTTTCTCCATCGATTCTTATTCAACGCGAAATAATTAAATTTATATCAGAAGGCTTAGTGTACATATATATATATATATATATAAAACGTTAGAGCACTCATGGTTGAGAAAGAAAAGATTCTCGTTCAACACGATGGCTTTAAAATTCCTTAGAGCCTCTTTTCTTCACCTTTCTATGAGTAGACCCACTTAACAGTGGAATTCTCCTTCTCGGCAAGTGAGCAAGTAGGTAAGTTGATTAGGTCGTTAGTCTCTCTCTCTCTCTCCCTCTTACTTCCCAGATTATGATATTGCTCAAAAGATAACAACGAACGCTCAGAGAATTCAAATGTGTGGAGAAAAACTACGCGAAAGATTACCGTTGATGAAAACGAGACTTCCTCGAGTTGTGCAAATGCTTCTAATGGTAATGTTTATTCTTAGTGATTTGAACTAGGCTTATGTACGAGCCTAAAGTCGCATTTTCCTGATTTGGAAACTTTATTCACTTTCTACGTCTTCTTTTATCAGTAACAGAGAGACTCAATTGTCTGTGAATAATCCCACAAAGTTGTCGCATTTCTTCAGTGAAGCGCACAAATTGATTGGATCAGACTTAAGATGCCGCCAATTGTAAGTGAAAAAAACTGTTGCTCAGTTGTGACCTGCCAAAAATTTAGAATAATGCGAATTAGAGATGATGCCTGATTTCTTGGACTGGGAACAATCCACTCAATTTCACTGATCAAGGTGGTACAATTAAATTTGGGAATATCTGTATTCATCATCCTCAAATAAAAATTAATGCCAGGGTTTCTTAATTAATCCTCTGCATAAACCTACTTTAATCACGATAATAACTGGTAGATGCTACCATCACTAATCTCGTGAATATTTTGGGAAACTTGATGTGGTTTTACCTTATTAATCTGATAAGGAGGAAGAACAAATCGGTATCCTGTGAAACAACTGATATAGAGTCAAAAATAGGAAGGTGGAGGAATCGTGGAAACACCAGTCCTGCATTTTGACTAAGCACTTGGCGTTGAGCTTAAATCAAATTTCAAATATGCATGAAATGGCCTGAAGGCCAATGAGGGAGAGGATTTCAGCTGATTGAGGCTGGTCCTGCAAACTAGATTTACGTCAGATAGATCATGTGGACCCTCGACACAAAGTTGTGTCGATGTCGAGAGGTGACTTTGCATGCGAAGATATCTAATAATGTTAGGTATGCCAGGAAGAAACTCAAATCCCAATTTAACGGAATATTGTCCAACTCTCATCGAGGATAGAGAGCGGCATTAGAGAGTCTCCATGCTGGGTGAACAGAATTTCATCCCTCTCCACTTGATGCTTGACTTGGAGAGCGCGGTTAGTCATTCAGTTACCGAGTGGGTATCGATGGGTATCAAACCTGTGACACTTGATATTGTTGACGAGTTCGGTGTTTGGAGCACACAACGTTGTCACCGCTGAACAGGTAATCCCGTGCGCACACAGACAGGCTTGAAGGTGCGGCCGGCAACTTCGCGAGGGAGTAAGTGCGGTCGTGAGCGCGACGAATGTAGTCAATCTCCAATCAATAGTCCTCTCTAGCTGGGGTGTGCGATAGACTTACCTCCACGAGGTGCACTCTCGGCAACGTATACTCATATGGCAAAAGTCTATTAACCGGCAGTTGGCTTCTGACCAAAAACTACCATGACCCCACTGTATATCACATTCGACTACTTCCACAGTACTCACCTCTCTTTTATCTGTGCTTTTGTGACTGTCTCTCTGTCACTTTTGCATCTTTGAATCTCTCTTCTGCTTCCCAATCCACTTTTTCTCACTTTGATGTCCCTCTCCTCTGTGAAGCCTGAAGTCAACCAAAGGACTAATGATAACTATCAAAACGCCTGCCATTTGATATAAATAAATAACGTTCTCTCTTGATTTATCAAGC
>UZAE01014757.1:0-12271 GCA_900617975.1 Rodentolepis nana | reverse complement strand
TTCGTACGGGACAATGTTCTAGAATTTGATAACAAGTTTTTTTGAAAGATTTTACATTGATGAAGTTTAGTCCAATTTGTTCTATTGATTATGATGTAATTTAAACACATAATTTCCGGTGAGAAATACTAATTGCAGATATAATAACGAACAGGCATTATTTTAACAGAAAAGAAAAAATAAGAATTCACTAATATGGTAATATTCTATTGTGCTCATCTCATCACTCGAGCAAACGAACTTTTAATTCAACAGTTGCACTTGGTGTCACAGTTTGGTTTATGGACTCTTTATGATAACTCAAAAATGCTACTCCCTCTTTCTTCTACTTCTCCCTAAATCACCCAATTTGTGTTTTAACAAAAATATATTTCGAATGACAGGCTTTATGATATTTATTATTAGCCCTTAAACTCAGACTTTAGCCTTCCCTATGGGTGGGGGGTACATATATAGCAGTAAATTAATAGCAGTTCATTACCTGTCTTCTTGATTCCCAGTATCTCTGGGTTTTCGCCATTGTCTTTTGGGCTGGACACCGAATCAGGTGGGTCTTCTCCATTTCCTCCTGTAGGTTACATAGAGGTCGTGTGGGTTGAGTGCATTCTCCCAAGCTGTGGAGGTGTTTTGCCAACCAATCGTGTCCGGTACGTAGTCTAAACTCAGCAACGGCTTCGATTCTTGGCTACTGTCCACTGTTTCTCCTTTGTTCGCGCTTTAAGTTCGTTGCACCTTGAGGTCTTGAATTTTCTCCTGATTAAGGTCTTCGTTGTGAGAAAAGACATTGGCCGGTCCATGCATTGCAAAATTGTCGGACCCTTCTTAGCAAATGCGTCAGCAAGCTCGTTGCCTTAAATGCCACAGAGGCCAGGAATCCATTTTAGGACCACTGTTTATTTTAACAAAAATATGATTTCTCCTCTATAATTTTTTCATCATTAGAGAGATATGGTTATCGGCTCGACAGTCTTGAGTGTGACTTCGAATTGAGTAAAATGTATTCTTTACGATTTGAGAAGCATTGGAGTTGGCATTTTATCACCAAAATTATCTAGAATTCAGTTACGCTTGTTTGGAATGCCATTGCACACATATGTTTTATTCTGTCACAAATACAATAAAATGGAAAATATGGCGGGAGAGAGGATATACAGTTCGTAGAATTCCATCGTCAACGAATATTTCCACCAATGCTGCAATGAAGTCTAGGTTTGGTTCCGAAACTCAGCATTAATCTGCACAAGTTGATTAACTGCATTTTAAGATAAAAGTTAGTTGCATGGGAAATTCGATTTTATGGTTACCTTATGTTTTGAAGCATATGTTCTGCCCAGGAGAACGTAATACTTCCGCGTGAAAATCTTATAAACATGAAGCAACAAATTTTCGGTGATTACGAGAAAAATACATATCTAACCGAAAAAAATCGGGGCTCAATATCTAGTTATGCATATTTGGGAAAGATATATATATATATATATATATATATATCAGTGTCTTTACTGAAAGAGAGGTAGTTGAACCATGTTTACAATCCAACAAACTGGGGGAGGGGGGGGGGGGGTTTCGNAACAAACGGGGGGGGGGGGGGGGGGAGTTTCGAGGATAAAATGAAATCAGCAGATTGATTCAGAATTATGGAGGCTATTTTGGGGATTTATGGCAGTAATAAATTCATTTTGAAGCTTTAATATGGGCATAAATTTAATCAGAAATCGGCGGATCTTGGCTCTGTTGAGTTCGCAACTGCCACCATGATTGGCCAGAGGAGGAGCGGCAAACAGTTCTTGTGGTGAGACGGACACACCAATGCATAAACACACATCAGTGGGGTGGGATTGTGAAAGCAAACACCTATTATAACAAAAAGTAACTACCTGCACTACCTGCGCCACCACAAGCCACCTCTCCATCTAATGAGTTTGCATCTTCTCCGACCACCCTGCTAGTTAATCAGGTTAACGACTGGAGAGGGACTCTATGTCGACTCTATTACCGAATGATCTCTTCGCATGCTCACACCATCTCCAGATACCGTGCCATTTTCACTTATTTTGCAATCCTGGCTTCCTATTTTTCACTGGTGGCGGCTGAACAGTGCCCACCTCAAGTAGACATCTATCTTCTAAATTGTTCAATTAGTGGATTAACCAGTGTTCCACACCGAGTTCATCCTGAAACCCGTATCCTGGATCTCTCGAGAAATTTTCTGAAAGTTATCCATGAGGACAGTTTTGTGGAATATCATCGCCTTTCTCAGTTAATTCTGGATTACAACGAGATCTATAAAATAACGGATCGTGCTATGATTTCAATCTCAATTACACTGCGATATTTATCTCTTCGTGGCAACCGACTGTCTGTTCGATCTTCTTCAAACTTTCCTATTGATGCTTTAGCTAAGCTTCGGAATCTACGGATACTAGATCTATCAGAAAATCCGTTGGGAGTTCTTCTTTCGAACTGGTTGGCTCCACTAGGTGGCACCTTAAGGGTTCTTCGACTATCTGGAATAAGTGATCAAGTGGAAGTAAAGGAGAATGCCTTCTTTGGACTTGGTAATTTGGAGGAGCTCGATTTTTCAAATAACTCTTTTCACCACCTTCCAGAAAATGCATTTTCTGGAATTCGACCTGAAAAGCTCAAGCGTTTAAACCTGTGGGGCATTACTTGGCATTGTGATTGTAAACTTCTCTGGTTGCGAGAGTGGTTAAGAAAGTTGAAAGTTATTACATTTTTCGATGAACCTGCAATCACTGGCCATTGTATATCTCCTCCGAGTTTAGGGCACACTCCTCTAATTAACTTACCACTTACTCACTTTCAATGCCCGCCAAAACTACAAGCCATGCATTCTAGTGCTCCTCATCATTTCGGAAAATACGATACCCTTCTCTACGTGACTCCATCACTGGGAGATTCCATAACCCTGACATGCATATTCGTAAGTCAACCCAAGATGTTAGTGCAGTGGTACAAAAACGGCGCTCTCTTGAGACCGGAGCTCAAACGTTTTGTGCAAAGTGTGAGCAAAGGCACCAAGTTTTCTGCCGTCTTAAGTATTACGAGTTTACGCTCACCCGCTGACAACGGAAACTACACTTGTAAAACGAGCAATAACCGCGGTTTGGCAAATGGTGTTTTCTCCCTTAGCATATTCAACCAGGGTACCGATTCAAAGTACCTTTTAGATGAAGCACAGCCAGCCAATTCGCAATACAAACCTCAAGATGAAATTTCATTAAATGAAACCCCGAGAGCGCTAATTATCTCATTTGTGATAATCTGTGTTTGTGTTATCTGTGGTATTGGGCTACTTATTACCCTATTTCTATTTCATATTCAAACGAAAGGGGGTAGTGTTCGATGTCAAAGAGTGGATACTTTGGCATCGGAGACAATTGAAAATATTGCCTGTTCAGAAAGATCCCCACCTCCGTCACAACCACCATCTTTACAAATTCCAATCCAGATTAGCAACTTGTCCTACAGTACTCCATCAGCATTAGTGAGTTCAAGCTTGAATAGTCATGCAATGACTCCACCAAATTCTCGATTACAGGCAGCAAATCCACTTTGTACACAATACTACAAGCATCCAAATTATATTTCTCCTGCAGAACATGAATCATTTTTAAATGTTAATAAAAATAGACCCATCGTGCGAACTTTTGCACCGTTTATTAACTCAGAGGAGACAGAGGAAGACGAAGAAAATAGCAGAGGAGAGGGAGGGAGAAGTAGCAATGAAAGCAGTAATGAAATCGACGAAGACTGTCCTGTCCATGGAAGTCTAGCTAAAGAGGAAGTGCATTTTTGCCCTGTTCACTCTCAACAACTTAGGATGAATAGCTTTCCAAAAGAGGAATTAGAACGCCAATGGAGTACCCTGGAAGGATATGGAAAATCTCGAAAATTGGACACCAAAGCCCTTCAAAGAAGGATTAACTCAGCAACGACGGATTTAAACTGTTTGGAGTAATGCGAAATAATAAGTTATATGTAAATAAATTTTGTTCATTTTTTTAAGAATACATTATATTATATTTGAAAATACTACTCGTTTACCTTTACGTCCTGTTAACAAAAAAACCCGCTGAAATTTTATTGAGGCAGACTTCCGTCTTTATACACATAGATAAAGTTGATGTTAAGTGCACTTTTTTGAACAAAGTTTGATGCTACACTCCAGTCTTGTTTTATAACCAATAAAAGGAGTTACATTGGCACTCCCTGTAAGAAATTTAATGGTTACTGCAGTTTGTGGCGCATTCTCACGACGAACTAAAAGTAGCATGTTTGTTTTTTAAAAATGTCTTGACATGATCGTCTTGGTAGATTGGCATGTAAATTTACCGCTAATTAAGTTTCTGCAGATATTGGCTATGAGTCCATTCCTTTCAAGACAGCATTTGACTGTGAATTAAGGTAGCTATCAAAAGTACGATAGACCTATTAATCAGTGCATTTAAATATTACTAATTCAGTATTTCGATCATTTACTCTCAAAAAGGCCTTTAAACTCAAGTTTTTATTCGAAAGGATGAGAGATTCAGGCTGATTCTGAATTACTCTCCTAAAATTGGCCACGAAGGAGTGATTGGCCGTCTATTAGCTACATAATAACCTCCTAACACCACGATCCAAATTCTCTTATAATGATTTCATGATGTTAAGTGGTATGATCCATAGAAGAACGAAAAGGATGATGGTGAGAGTAGAACCGAGGCATCAACACATTAGAAAAACAAAGTTGTCACGTTAAGAAATATAAATTTCACAATTTCCTCCCCAGATTGGAGCAAATAATTTCCAACAATGCTCAGTGTATATTTTTTGAATTTAGAAGGGTTGGTCTCGCCACTTCAATTTACTTTTTTCTTCTTCTGACGACTATGAAGGCAGATTATCCTATATTCCTCGGATTTCCGTCTCAATGTAGCTACTTTGAGAACAATTTTTTTTTCAGTCAGCAGAGTTCCTCTTCTAGCGGTGTTCAATAAAGATTGCAAAGGAAACTAACTTTTTATTGCTCTTCAATAGTAGGCAGAAACTTAATCGGAACCATTCATTACTTTGCAGTAATTTTTCAATAAGGCTTTGTGAGCCAAAATTTTATAGCATCCCGAACGGTGCTGAAAAGATAGACTCTTTTGCTCTTGCAGTTGATAAGGCAACAGTATTTTGGTATGAATAGATTTTTTTGCGTTTTGTGATGTAGCATCATGCAAAGTAAAATCCTCCACTATTTAGAACTCTTAAAATTAATCCAAAAGGAGTATAAACAATCCTTGCTGAATGACTTGAAATTTTAAGATTAAAAAATTAAATATTTCACTTTTTATTCCCAATTACTTAATACCATTTTTATAAATTTTATGAATTTTACTCAGTTATTTGGGATTTTTCTCAGTACTTACTCTGAAATCATAATCACAAACCACAATTCAATCATTTAGCTACGTCGAATGAGGCATCGAGATGATATCAACTGACTTAATGAAGAATTTTAATATAAAATAAAATGGCCTTGTTTACATTGCTGTCTCATGTAAGGCAGGATTAGCAATTTGTAGAACAGTAAAATTTGAGCTAACAGAGGCTATTATCAAAATTAAAAAATGCCTTTCGCGCCTATGGTAGTGGGGAGACGACTAATAGAAACAACCGGAAAAATCTCACCTCGCTTGGAAATGGTGACAGTGGAAGCTAGGTGGCAGGGGTCATTTATTGGAAGTCAAAGTGTCATTAAAAATGCCCTTTTATTCTTAAAATACGCACAACTTATTGTTGTGGGAAGAAATTATGCACCAATTCTAGGTTTTTTTGGTTTTATGAGAGAAGAGGAGAAAACTTGGGTTACAGAACTGGAAGTTTGGTCCATTGGCCTAATCATTATATTCTCCAGAGAGTATCTCTACTCCAGGAAATCATCCATAATCGCATGCTTTTCCTTGAACCGCCTTAGATGGAGTAGATTGCTTTGCGCGTGTTTTAACTTGCCAGGGAAAGAAAGGAGTTGAAGGAGGTGGGCGAAAGAACTGACTTTATCAACTCGCCAATGAGTTCTGATAAAACCAAATTGAATTCACTCACAAAACTTATGAAACATATTCAGAAACTTTAATCATTATTTATAATATCTTTAAACAATAAGTGTAACGAAAACCAATCAAAAATTGAATTCAGTAATTCATCAAGGTGTAATTCTTTTCCTGCCCTTATCGTCAATATTTTTTTCATCTTTCATCTCTCATTTGCTTAACCCAATTTGGACACTTTTCCACAAATACACGTAATGAATACTCAATTCCGCCTAATAATAGATTTCAGTAAGCCGATAAGCTGCAGAAAAGCAGTAAAAATTTGTTGTTGTTGTTGGTGTTGCTGTTGACAATAGAGGTACTTCTGGTTCAGATTCAAATCAGCATTATCTTGTTCATGCTCATACACGCGTGCTAAGAGGTATCCAGTTTAAAGAGAATTATATGCAATGGGGGTGGGGAGGGGGGGGGGCGAAGGGAAGGGAAGGGAAGGAATTCTAATGACGCCCCAGATTGAAAATGGACGTATCCCAGATGTCTAACCTATATCGACTGTACCCCACCCTCCATGACCAGAACTCAAGCCAATGCTTTTACAGTTGGCTTTATGCAAAATAGCATTACAGTGCTCAATACACATATTTCCGGTATAACTTGGTATACAATTTTGGATGTTGAAAAGTCCGCCAGACACAAATTTGTTGAATTATTGCAGCATGAAATATGTACCCAGTAAGCGTTACATTGGCTAGACATGTTATGCAATACCCAAATATGTTCATTGGAATGGGAATTTCGAGGAATGTAGATTTCACTTCAAAATTGTCCTCACAGTTGTGGTCTAATAATTCATAATGTCATTCAAGAAGAAGTGTCAATTATTTCTTATAAAGAAAATTGAAAGCGGGGTGTAGGGAGGTGCGACTTGACAGAAGTGCAAAGTTTTGCCTCAGTTCTGTTTTACTAGACTCTGTCGAAGTCTAAATGATGGCACCAAAGTTCTTCGGTCTTACGGATGAATGGAGATATTAGATGAAGGTCTAATTATGATTATTTCAAGCAATGACACAAGGTTCAATTTAATACCTGTAAGCGAATATCCCATAAAGGAAGAAGAAAAGCTTTTTTTATTGGTTAGGCGAAAATTCACTTCACTCAATCTCATCTCGACCTACTAACAATACGGTATGAGCTTTTTATTTCATTTGGATGAATTAGTATTAATTTCATTTAGAGGAAAATATTTGACAATTTTCATAATTTCATTTTTTGCCATGACAGTTTCATAAATTCACCCGACTCTGAAGATGGATGTGTGCTCAATATTTTAAACGTGCAAAATTTTGAATTTGCAATTTTGTTAAGAAGAACTTGAGTCATATCGATCACAAGCTCACTGTTCTTAGATCTAGGTCAAAACCGTAACAATTTCATTTTAAATGGTCTTAAAAATGGAAGTTTGATTAAATTTTAAAGGCGAGATCATAAATGTATGATTTTATCACTTTACGTATAATATCAAAAGATTTGCTTTCTCTGATCAAAATGATTGCAGAAATGAGTGCTAACTGTAAATGGCATGCGAAATTAATGCAGATATCTAATTAGTTGCTGATTAATACCTAGATGCGATAAACAAAAGTGAGTGACATAACCAGATTGACATAAACCCCCCAAATTCATGCCAAGATCGAAAATTGTTTATTTTAGCTGCCACTTCTAGCCATCTTCTTATCACCCAACCCAAACGAATGACTTGACCTATTTTAGTCATATGTTACAAGTCCACACGGATAATATTTGCTTATGGTACGGACTGATGATAACGAATATAATCGAACTCCCAGGGTTGTTAATTATCAACCGATCATCAAAAAAGAAAAGACAAGTCAGTCTAAAAGTTGTTTTTTGCTTAATTATTCAAATTACATTATTAGAAAGAAATGAGATATTTATTTATAGATTTATTGATTAACCACCAATATGCTCATACGGCCCGACTCTACTCATTGACATATTCTTTATTGGACATAATTTAATTGCATGTTTCATAGGTGACAAGACTCCAGGAGCATAATGACTTAAAACTTTTGTTTGAGATTCAATGGCGCTCATACTGCTATTTATATATATCAGGTAGTGAAAGGGTGACTAGCGTTTGTTAGGTTTGTGAACTTGTCTAATTTACGCAAATTGAACAAATTGGCCAATGCGTAAATAGGAGAGTAGGACAGATTTAGAAACAGGAGCTTTTAAAAGAAATGGTCAATTTTAAAATGTTTGCAAAGAAAAGTAATTATATATTTGTCAAGTTATAGCTTATTTTGAGGAGAGAAACGAATATGCTGATAAAATCTCTGTTCCACTGTAAGGAAAACTCCAAGTGGGCATTTTAATTTCCTGAGCAGCATTTGTGGAACGATTGCCTATAAAATGACGTAGGCATTGCGGATGACATATCATTTTGCCCGTTAATAATTCAAAGAGAGGGAGAGAGAGATATTATGACAAGATTAATTAACAAGGAAAAATGGTGGGACTGAATGCCATAAGATATAGAAAGATAAACAACTCTTTATCTTCATTATAATTTCGCTTCAGAAAACAAAACAAAATAGTAGAATCTCTTGAAAATGATTGTGAGCATCCACATATGCTGATGAAGTTTGCAATGAAAGACTCCAGAGAGATAGAGGGTACAGCTATGAGCATACTGTTATAAACTATAATCGCGCTGAACCAGATGTAAACGTTGGAAGGGGAAAGTAAGCCAGTTTTATAGCATCCAGACTGCAGGGGACTGGACAGCATAGAATTGAAAATGAGGAGAAAGACATTACTAAGACATCCAGGGAAAAAATCTATCGATCACACGAAATAATGACAAGGTGGATTGGAAAATACTATGAAGGTTGATCAAAAGGACCTCATTTGCACTCAACCAATCTGGAAGGCGCGGCCGTGCTACTGATAGAACTTTGGGCTAGTGGAATTGTGAGTGCAGAGACCCGTCTGCCAAACAGCAATCAATAGCCGCTGAATTGTCAGTGTAGCACTAATTGTATACAAATGACTCTGTTCACTCTATACCTCGATAGCGTTGAGTCGGCAGAGATGATTTTGGGAGCAATTTTATGCGAGAGGGTTTTACCAGAGAAGACCGTTGAAGTGAAGACAAGGCTTATTTGCGTGGTATCTGTTGAAAGCATCCGTTAACATCCATCTTAATTGCTTGCAACTTAATTTACAATCGAATGTAACAAAAAATGCGTCCCAATTTAGGACCGATACAAAATGTAACAATATATTAACTAAAGGGAGAAACAAAATGTGTACGAAAATAAACAGCCAATGCAGATGCTTCAAATCGTTGAGACTGTTAAACATTTAAACTCGAAAACTTAATATTCCCTATCCTATCTCTGCATAATGAATGCATGATCGCACTTTATCCATTAGGCATTTCACGGTAAGACTGGGATTGAATAATGTCTGATGAGTATCTTTTTTGCTAATCTTGCAAGTTACTGATGAGGTAAATAGATGTAAGTGGTTAATTGAATTTTAATAAGAAATGAAGCGTTTGCCTCATTTCTTATTTTGAAAGCGAAGAAAAATGATGTAGTTTCTTGCAAGAACGTTACTCAAAGAAACTAAACAATATAATAGTGAAGCATTCATCAAATGTATTGGTGTAAAAAAAGTTACTCAAATATTTATTTATTTCTTATGGTGGGCGTTTCGATGGTTATCATCAGCCATTTAGCTGACTTTGAGCTTCAAAGAGAGGAAAAACATCAAAGTGAGAAAAATTCGAGATGGGGAAAAGAAGATGTACCAGAGACAGACGGACCCAAAGGCATAGGAAATGTAAGATGAGTACTTTGGAAGTAGTCGAATATGACATACAGAGGGATGATGGTAATTTGAAGTCAGAAGTCAACTATCGAATTATAGACTTTTTTGCCTTATGAGTATGCGCTGTCCAAGGTTCATTACGTGGAGGTAAGTCAACCGCACACCCCAGTTACTCCAATATAGCCTAACTTAAATTTTTCTTAGCTCTGGATGCTATGACGATGAAATCGATTTAGGAATCTAGGAGACAAGTATTTACGCTTAAAAATTTAATAGTTGATGGAAAAAATTAGTGAAATATGTACATTTAGTAAAAAGTGTTCAAAAGTGTAGCTTTTGACTCAATGGCCTTCTTCACAGCTTCTACTCGGCTCCCCCAACCCCCTCCCCCCTCCCCCTCCCACTCCCTATTTAACGGCTTAACTGTTCTGTTTGTTCACTATTGATCTTGTTATGGCTAGTGATTTAAAAAATCAAACGCCATACATTTGAAAATAAAAGAAATCTCAGCATTTAACGGAACTCTTACCTAGAAGATCTGAAACACAATTTCTGCTCATAAAGTAGTGCTAGTAGCTTACTGCCTTTTCCAAGCTATCGCCGATTGGAAACAAGATAATAAATTAAAAGACCATTATTTTGATTGCAAAAGCATCTCATTCCTCGCATGATTAAAAAATGGTGTAAAATGGTAATATTTGATCAATGCAAAATATTGTCAGCAAACATAATAATTTTTATAAAAAATTTATGAGAAATCACACCACTGATGTAACGTATTTTGATATAGCTCTCACTTTGAATGTACAGTAATGCTTCCCTCAGGAACACAGATAATCTCGAAAAGTTTAATCTAAGCGTCCTTAGCCATTATGAGAGACAAGTTTAGTAAGGTGACGTGGCCAACCAAACAACTAAGAGACAATGACCTTACTCTCGTTTCTAGGAGACGCATTCCAGCAGTACGAATAGCATTTATTATAAGCTGAATCTAAAAATTAACGCTATAATGTCATCACTCAACTGTTGGTTTTCTCCCTACCCAAAATTACATAATTCCACTTTTATTCACTTTCATTTGCCTTACCACAATTAAAGCGTACGAATAACTTTCTTACTTATACTATGAGTTAATTACAAATGAAGTATAGCAATATTGCGGCTTCCGAGCAGTTTTGAAACTCCCTCTCCCAAATGGCTCCAATTAACGATATATATATATATGATTCATTTATTTCATGGTTGTTCACATAATGTTTTATTAATTATCTCACCGTGCTCATTCATGTTTGTGTATTACTTAATAAAGTTTCTTGTAGGGTTATTTATATATTCCGAGGGCTCTACGTTTTTAAGTTAATATTGGTGAATTTACTAAGTACTTAGTATTTGACTCTGTACTTGTGTTAATAATCTAGAATAGATGATATAAATTGGATTATTTTTGTTGATTTTGTCAAAGAATCATTACTACATAACCATATTTGACTTGAGGCCGTCTGCTAGTGCAATTTAAAAGCGCATTAATTCAGACTTGTCAGACAAAGGGGTGATCAAATTGAACGTAAATTAATTTAAGTTAACTCATTTAGAGATGCCGAGTCAGTACACTGAGACCGATTTCATGGAAATTTGTAAAAGTACATTCACAGAGGAAGCAAGTGAAAGTGCGGAATACATCTAGATAAACTCACTTATTACTAAAAAGTACGATCGATTCGTTCGTTCCAGGTTAAATTATATTTTCACTGAATGCTAAATAGAAGCCTTCGTTAAATTAACTTATTTTAAATAAAATTATAGGTCTTGATTAGATGCAAATTTGACTATAATAATTGAATTTTGTCGATCTTTGCTCACTAAGATTAAAAATAGAATATAATGCAAATTATGGCTTTTGTAATAATAGTAAAACATTTCATCCATTTACAATTGGACTGTCTTGACACGAAAATGTCTTGGCATTGACGGAATTGACCATAAAATGCCACAAATTTCATATTTGAGATCATTTAATAAAATAGGCTGGGATTTTCTCCAGCCAACAGATTTGACTGTGCAAGTCAAGTTGTCTGGATGAAGACACTACATGCATTAACCTCTACTATTGTCACATCTGTTACTGCCTAAGCAATTAAATTAACATATTATTCACCAGTGTTAGAAAAGTGAATGGAATTCTGCTTCCGTTAATTTCTACCTTAATACTATCGGGGTGTGCTATAGACTTACCTCCACTTGGTGCACCCTGGACAACGTATACTTATACGGCAAAAAAGTCTATTAATCGGCAGTTAATTTCTGACTTTTAACTATCATGACTCCACAGTATGTCATATTACACCACTCCACAGTACTCATCTTACCTT
>UZAE01014756.1:0-12272 GCA_900617975.1 Rodentolepis nana | reverse complement strand
GTGAATCACTCTTCTGTTCCTCCTCTCCACTTTTTGTGACTATGATGATCCTTCCCCTCTGTGAAGCCTGAGGTCAACCAAAGAGCTAATGATAACTACCTAAACCTAAAGCCTGCCACTTGATAAAAATATGTCAAATATAAATTTTAAGCTTCCTGGTCTAGATTCACAAGCCTTTTAGACAATGAACTTCACATAAGTCCCCTCAAATTCAACCAACATCCTGACAAACGTTGCAATGATATCACGAATATTATGATCAGATGTGCAAAGTACTGATATCACGAATATTATGATCAGATGTGCAAAGAAAACTATTCTCAGAGGCAAGACTAAACACCTAGAGGAACTGAAAAGAAATTGGGACGCCCTTCGCAACACTGCTCATCAGACTGGAAGAACGGAAGACGTACAAGCCTAGAGACGACAATCAGCTGTCCTCAGGCAAGCCACCTTACAAACTAAACGGACTTCCATCGACAAGTTCATCTCAAATATCAATTATTAAAATGATAGCCAACGCACTTTCAAATTTCTGAAAAATCACCAAAACAACAGAGAAAGACCCAAGAAAGAACCAATACGCACTTTCAAATTCCTGGGTAACCTCCAAAACAACGGGGAAAGACCCAAGAAAGAACCAATACGCTTTAAAACAACAAACTGTTTACCACCGACTCCGAAATAGCTAACTGCTTTGCGAGGTCCACAAGCAGAAGAAAAAACCTTTTGCCAGAAAATCTTCAAGAGATTTAACTAGAAAACCCTTTTGTCAGAAAATCTTCAAGAGATTTAAAGGCTTCTTGTAAGACAGTTTTGTGAAATTAAGGAAGACGCAACACCAAAAGTTTGGTGAAATTAAGGAAGACGCAACACCAAATGATGTGGCGAAATTAAAGAAGACATAGCAACACCAAATAATGTACTTACTGAACTATTCAGACCTTGCGAACTTAATGCTGCGATTAAACAGCTAAAGTGCAAAAGGTCTCCTGGCAAAAACGGAATTCATTCGGAATTTCTATAAGAATGGGACAAAAAGCCAAGGAAACCATGCTAACGCTTTTCAACAAAATCTGGGAGACCAGTCTCGTACCTAACCAATGGAAAGTTGCCATAGTAATGCCAGTGCTAAAAAAGGGCGTTGCCATAGTAATGCCAGTGCTAAAAGGGGCAAAGACCATAGCAGCTTTGACAATTATAGGCCTATATCCATCACAAGCGTGCTGGCTAAACTTATGGAAAGAATGATTAGCAGGAGGTTGACCTGGTTTCTTGTGACCAACACTATTGTTAGGAATGAACACGCAGGTGCTACGCCGCAAAGATCAACTAACCAACAAGTAGCCACTTTCTCCTTTTTAGGTCACAATGATCAACGAACCAACAAGTAGCCACTTTCTCCCAACATTGATGCAAGAAATACCCTTACGGCTCAGTCAGCATATGACTTAGTATGGAAAGAGAAGCTAATTCTAAACCAGCATATGACTTAGTATGGAAAGAGAAGCTAATTCTAAATGGCAAGATTGGTATTAAGCATAACATGCTAAACTGGATAAAAAATTGGTATTAAACATAACATGCTAAACTGGATAAAAGCATTCATATGAACAAAGATCGTGTAAAGTCAGATATGGAAATGCTCCATCATTAAAGTCAGATACGGAAATGCTCTATCAAAATCCAATCTTTTACAAACGGGCCTTCCACAGGGAGCTGTCACAAGCTGCACTCGGGCCTTCCATAGGATCCAATCTTTTACAAACAGGCCTTCCACAGGGAGCTGTCCCAGCCTTACAAACAGGCCTTCCACAGGGAGCTGTCACAAGCTGCATACAGGCCTTCCACAGGGAGCTGTCACAAGCTGCACTCTTTTTTCCACAGGGAGCTGTCACAACCTGCACTCTTTTCAATGTTGACAGGGAGCTGTCACAAGCTGCACTCTTTTCAATGTCTTCATCGATCTCATCATTGACATAGCCGAATTGGTACAGACAGTCACGGGCGTGGAGTGCTTACTTTATGCAGATGATCTTGTTCTAGGGTATTACGTGAAAACTTTATGCAGATGATCTTGTTCTATGGTATTCCGCCCCTATTTTCTCAGATGATCTGGTACTATGGTATTCCGCCCCTAAGGAAATTTGTTCTGTGGTATTCCGCCCCTAAGAAGAACGCTCAGGAACGAAGAGAAAGTGTCCTAAATTGTGCTTTTAAACTACTAGCAAACTGGTGCGACAACAATGGAATGGTAATCAACACCGCGAAAACTGCATTCCAAACTTTTTCTTTGGCCCGTCACCGCATAAACTCGCTTCTAAGGTACAAGGATACTACCCAAGAAAAAACCAATGAGTTCACTTATCTCGGAATGACGTTTGAAAACCAATGAGTTCACTTATCTCGGAATGACGTTTGACAGATGAGTTCACATATCTCGGAATGACTTTTGACACAAAGCTAAAGTTTACTTATCTCGGAATGACGTTTGACACAAAGCTAACGTGGAAAAGTCACATTGCTAAAATAGCAGAACGAGTCTCCAATAGACTGAATGTACTGAAGCGTCTTGCTGGTATGGAGCCGTGCACGCTCAACTCTCAACACCACTTACAAGATGTTTATTCAGCCAATAATGTTGTATGTTTGGAGACCACTCATAACAGCCACAGAGGTGACTCTCAAACCCCTCGTCATTACAGCCACAGAGGTGACTCTCAAATCACTCGAGAAGGCACACAACCAGGCATTACGACTAATTACTCACTCGAGAAGGCACACAACCAAGCATTACGACTTATTACTGGGAGGAATAAAATCAACACCCATTGATGCAATGCTCCAAGTTACAGAAGATAGAATTACACACCCATTGATGCAATGCTCCTGGTTACAGGATAGAAACACGCCTATTGATGCAATGCTCCTAGTTACAGGAAGCACCACAATATGTTCCCTTATCAAAGAAAAGGCCTTGATCCTGTTTGAGAAGTTACTGCGCATTCCCATGATTAAATTCTTCAGCTCCTATGAGACTAGACCAAGACATCTGAAAACGCAGTCTAGTCTAATACAGAAAGCCATAGAACTGAAGAAAGCTTTACAAATCTATTACAAAATCAAAATCCCTCTCTACCCATGAACCCATTAACAGACACTGATGAAGTGTATCGCACCCAACTGCTTGACTACTTTAGGAAAGCAAACACTCTTCCAGAACAAATGCGTTCACTGGCCCTTGAGACAATCAATGTCAACTATCCTGCAGATCAATGGCTCCAAGTCTTCACTGATGGGTCATACATNTTGATGAAAAACCAAAAAGCCTCCCTCTACAAATGAACCCATTAGCGGGCATTGATGTAGTGTGTTGCACCCAACTGCTCGACTTCTCACGCACCCAACTGCTCGACTTCTTCAGGATGTAGTGTGTTGCACCCAACTGCTCGACTTCTTCAGGAAGAGCACTCCACCAGAGCAAATACGCTCACTAGTCCTTGAGACAATCAATGTCNCCCCCCCCCCACCCATGGGGAAACCTGAAGTCAAAGTTTAAGAACTAATGATTAATATCACAAAGCCCGCCATTTGAAATAATAATAACTTCAATTCAAAACAAATCATGGTTAAAACGTTTATGCAATCAGGTTTTGAAAATCCATAAAGTTGCAAAGTTTTGTTAAAAACGTGTAATTCGTGAAATTCAGTAAGTTATACGAACAAATAGATTAGGTATCGAAAATTTTCGGTCCTAAAATTGATGATGTTTATTTATTTATTTATATCAAATGGCAGGCGTCTTGATGGTTATCATTAGCCCTTTAGTTGACTTCAGGCTTCACAGAGGGGAAGGAACATCGAATTGAAAAAGTCGATAGGGGGGGGGGACAGAAGAGTATTTCAAAGATGTAAGAGACAGACACAAAGGTAGAGCAAAGGTGAGGTGAGTACTGTGACAAAATAGTCGAATATGGCATAGAGTGAGGTGATGGTAGTTTGAAGTCAAAGGTCAAACTCCCGAATTGATGATGTCGTAACTAGAAAATTGATTTGGTTGCAAAACTTGACTAAACGTCAACAAAATTCCTAGGTATAAAATTGCTCCTGAAATTAAAAGCATATTCGAAACAGAACATATATAATAATCAGCGTTTATTACCACTGTGACGAACAGTTGCAACGCTTAGTCATTAATTATAATTAGTGCAACGCCACGTTGTAATAACTACTGATAGCTAATTGGCTCAAGTGTTTCTGCGCTCACGCCACGAATGCTTGCTACAGGGTCAGAAATATGTGGCACCTTCTAGATTGTTCGAGTGAGTGTTGGTTTACCGTGATAAGCCTTGATAGAGTTTAATTAATGACGAGACGATGTTTCCTATTACTCTCGGTGATAAAAAAAGAGACATTTAGGTAGTTCCTAGAGCTTACTTTGTTAAGCTATTTACCCAAACTATGCTACAAGCACAATTTCTAGTTATTGTATTTGGCATTAAAACTCAGCTAAGCTACTATTCAAATATTAACTAATGATTGGCATTTTCAAACCATTCTTAAATCGTTGGTCATGAACTCCTACAAAATAAACTAAACCCACATAAATGAAAATCTAATCAAAGTCCTATATTGAATGATATTCTAAAATGAACTGAACAGAAATAGTGACAGCAACCACTTATTCCTATTTCATATGCATTAACGCTAGCACCGTTCAGATAACGAAATATTAGGTTAAACAAGACATGAACACTACTAGCAGATTTAATAACTACAAGCATGTTCCAAAATTAAGTAACATAAACGCTGCGTATAACCAAGCAGTAACAAAGATACCCATGACGTTTGATTAAACAGATATCTCAAGACCCCAATAAATAGAGAACCACTACCGAGATGCTCTCCGACACAAGCAGCCTACTCCCAAGGTTATTTGTAAGACAATTTCAAGTCACCAAACTAACCAACTATTCTTGTCAGAAAATTGAGCAGAATTAATGGGTTCAACAGCTTGCATTGGAAGTTAGAAAGCAACAAAATAAGCAAAGGACTAGATAGCCTAACCTACTAAACCCAAAAAATCAGTACATAAACAACGTAAAAGTGCAAACAGCAAAACCACCCCACCCATAGTAAAGGTACAGAAAAGACAAAATAACCAATTGAGGGATGAAATAATATTTAGAATGAAACGGCAGAGATTAAAACAAATTAACCACCACGAAGGCGAAGCACAAGATGTAGGGTGGATTCCTTTTGGATATTGTAGTCCGAGAGGGTACGACCATCTTCAAGCTGCTTGCCAGCAAAGATAAGACGCTGTTGGTCTGGGGGAATGCCTTCCTTGTCTTGAATCTTAGCCTTAACATTCTCTATGGTATCACTGGGCTCGACTTCAAGTGTAATGGTTTTACCAGTGAGAGTCTTCACAAAAATCTGCATCGTCGAGAATGAGAGGTAGAGGCCAGAATCGCACTTTAAATCCGTTGGTATATTTTGCGTAGGCTAGATAGACATTCTGTTGATTGGTTGCTGAACTAACTAGTTAAACACAAGGCAGTTTCTCATTGGTCATATTGATGCATACAAAATGCGTGTTAGTTGCGCGCATTATATGGAAAGCATTAGAATATCGATCGCTTTATGTGCGAACATAAGCGCTTAAGTGCGCACGTGCATGCAATATACTACCTTTCACTCTGCTTGCAATGCTGTTAAGATGCAATTTTCTTAGTTAGTTTGATTGATTTAAATTTATTAGTTTTTCCATGAACTTACATTAGAATTGTAGTTGGGTATATAAATTTGGTTTGTTAAGTATGCTCCTCTTTACGTGTAGGAAAAATACTTGGTAGAAAATACATTTTCAATGCTCTTTGAATTACTTTCATTATGATCATTTTACTTTCATTTTCTTGGTTAGCGATAAGCCTTTCTCTTTGGCACACATATATATGCTAAAATATGTCGAATTTTCTAGCTTTATCTGAAAGAAAACACAGGTTAAACCTAACTATTCCGAAATCTGTTAACTAGACTGAGCCATCTTTTTTTTCTTTGACTAAAGTGCAAGATCACGGTCTGCCTTAGTGACTTATCAGCTGATACACAAACTACATTTCATAATTTCACGCAACTTTATCGCACTCTAATTAACAAAAATTATGATCATTGCAAGAGGTGTCAGACAAAATTTTATACGATACTGAATAGTAATAGTTACGGTTGGTAACATTATGAAATGAATTTGGCTTAGTTTTAGAGATAATCTCTATTTTTAAGCATAGTGTATGGATATCGTTCAAATTAACAAAACCAGACTACCATTTGAAAATATTTCGAAATCATTTAAGTAAGCCAGGAAGCTATATGATTACAAAAAAGAAATCCCTTTGTTATAGTCCGGTTTGCAATATTGACTTTCTTTAATTCAAAGCAGATTTTATCGATTGATTGTATAATACACAAGTTAAAGGGAAAATTTAGCAAATATTGTGTTTGACCCCAAATTTGTTCCATCCGCTGATTCATTGTACATAAAAGCGCCAAGTCCTCACAAAGACTAGCTATACAAAGCCATTTTAGCTTGGAATTCAAATAAGAGTCTTTATAGGACTATTGCGCAAGCGATTATGCATATTCTTGAAATCGTGATCCCTTTGGAAACTTACCATTTAACTTAATACTTGAAGGGTTGGAATTAAATTAATAATAGGGTATAAAAGAAAACAAATTTTGACTATTACTTAAAAAGAAGAGATGTAACTTATCTGAGATCACATAGGGAACTTTTATACTTGCTATGCCTGAACTTGAAAACGGACATGTGATTGTGTTACTGTTATGTTGCTCCCACCACAAAAACGTGTTGTCCCCAGATGAGGCAATTGAATACCTATATTTAACACTATAGTGCTGATTAAAAAGAACTAGTTAATAACTACATGTTAAGATTTAAGAGAATTGTTTTCTCATAAGCATATGGATAAGCAATATTTTAAAGATTAAGACTCAATAAATATTTAAACATAACAGAAATGCTAGCACTTTCTTAAAACTTCATTGATAGCCTCAATTTGCTATAGAAAATGATAGCAATATAATAATGCATAGGAATCATAAAAGGTAGAGAAGTGTAGCTAAGATATAACCAATTCCAGGTTCACAAACCACGTTAACACTAGAAAAGACAAGATAGCCGAACTGATTCAAATAAAACGTTAAATAATGGGAAGATACAAAAAAGGGGAAAAATTCATAAATACAGGTGACCTCCAAAAGACTTTTATACCGAGGAGGGAACAACACACATAAGGAAGTGGACAACCATGTCGAATGAATTAGTTAATGGTGGCAAGTGACTTAGCTAATACAAGTTAAACAGGTTTGTACAAACAATCAGGAGTAATAATCATATGACAAGTCAAAGCAAACAGAGCATTTTTAGCAGCTGGAAGCCGATTTGGACCGATTATTGACACATGGTGTGAGACTAGGATAGAACTGCAACTTTATGTATTTATGGTATAGTACACAAATACACAAAGTAGGTAAATATTTACAAATTGTCCCCAATACAATAAACCATTTCGACAATAAACACAACCTGATTGGCTAATCGTGGCTGCGAGCTCAATGATCAGTGAATGCGAAAGAGAATCGGGTTATAGCGATTAACTTCGAACAATGACAAAATGAAGTGGACACAGAGAAGTAGAAATGCGAGAACTGGAGAGTTACAAAATGAAGAATAAATAGAAGTAAAAATTGTGAGATCAAAGTTGCAATTTAGTCAACTGACTTTCAATCTAAACACGCCCATAGAAATTTTGATTGTAAAAAAATACAACATGAACAGGTTTCAAAGATTAGTGCCTTAATTTTATTTTTAACCAAAAATGCAAAATGTTCAAATTTGTTAAAAGTAAAACCAACTGCAAGAATTTTCGTTGCTATAGCATGAAGACGAAAGGAAAAATCTAGAAAATTCGAACCAATAAAAATGCCGAAATATAAAACTAACCAATTATTATGCGAAATGGGTGACACGTAAGCACATGCGATTATATATAAAAGAGGAATTCTGAACGAGCTATCAGCTGGAGCTGATATTGGTTTTGTGGATTTCTAAACATGCAGATTTTCGTAAAAACTCTTACTGGGAAGACTATAACGCTCGAAGTGGAACCTAGTGATACAATTGAGAATGTAAAAGCCAAGATTCAAGATAAGGAGGGAATCCCACCAGACCAACAAAGACTGATTTTTGCCGGCAAGCAATTGGAAGATGGACGCACTCTTTCTGACTACAACATCCAAAAGGAGTCCACCTTACACCTTGTTTTGCGTCTCCGTGGTGGAATGCAAATTTTTGTGAAGACCCTCACCGGTAAAACAATTACTCTCGAGGTTGAGCCGAGTGACTCGATAGAGAATGTGAAAGCGAAGATTCAGGACAAGGAGGGCATCCCCCCAGATCAACAACGACTCATTTTCGCTGGCAAGCAGTTGGAAGACGGACGTACTCTATCTGACTACAATATCCAGAAGGAATCTACTCTACATCTAGTGCTTCGACTTCGTGGTGGAATGCAGATCTTCGTCAAGACCCTAACTGGTAAAACTATTACCCTTGAAGTTGAACCCAGTGATTCAATTGAAAATGTAAAAGCGAAAATTCAAGATAAGGAAGGAATTCCTCCAGATCAGCAACGTCTTATATTCGCCGGTAAACAATTAGAGGATGGCCGCACTTTGTCTGATTACAATATACAAAAAGAGTCTACGCTTCACTTGGTTCTACGACTTAGAGGNAGAATGTGAAAGCGAAGATTCAGGACAAGGAGGGCATCCCCCCAGATCAACAACGACTCATTTTCGCTGGCAAGCAGCTGGAAGACGGACGTACTCTTAATGACTACAATATCCAGAAGGAATCAACTCTCCATCTAGTGCTTCGTCTTCGTGGTGGTTTTTAGTTCCACAAACGTCGTAGTGCTTTAATTTAATATTTGTGTTGTTTTGCTTTGAAGAATTCTATTGAATTTTTAATTTGGGTTTTTAATTAGCTTTGTCAAGAATACAATTTATTATCCATATGCTAGTTATTCAGTCATTGGTGTGGTAGTGGGCTGAGGTGGGATCAGGAAAGTGTTTTTTTTGTTTCTGTTTATTGGTGGTGCTAGAGTTGGTTGTGTTTACTGGTGATTATCTGATAGGAGTGAGTTGGAGGAGCCGCGAAATTGTCCCTTTGATGGGACGCTAGTACTCCGATTGGTCACGAGAATTATCAGTGCTTTGATTTCGAAGCTTTGAGCTTCGTCTCTGCTCGAGTGAAAAGCTTTTAATTAAAGTGAACATAGAAGTGACTTTTTGAGACTTGTTAAATGGCGACAAATGGAACTCCGTTAGCCTAGATGTGATTGCCTACCAAAAAGACTATTGAAGATGGTTAGGGTCATGGGCATATTAAAGATGAATGGTAATCTTAATCTTACAAAGGTGACCAAGAATCATTTTGTTCGAGTGTCATCCATATCAAGGCTGTATTTTGATTTGTCATAAAAATGAAAATGGAAGTGTATGACTACTTAAATGATGTACAGTAGTAGCATACGGGAGTTGGATCTGCATTTGTCACATCACGAACCCCAATAACGAATTGAAAGAATTGTACGACTTTTAACCATGTGATGTTAATAATGTGGTCGAGTAGTGTACGAAATGTAAATTCACAAACATGATGCCTTAAGTGGTCATTTTCGATCTCCAAGAACACGAGATAGTGATTTTTGAGGATTTGCCTCTAATTGCCATGAAATCACCTTTGTAATAAATAAGATAGATGAATTTAATGCTACCATTTACCTATCCTCAAACCACTTTGGCGTCAGAGGGAGAGAAAGTGGAAAGATGGATTAGTGAACTACACGGCAAGCGCAAATTTCGAGTGCAGAATATCGCCATGTGTTTGACGTAAATTAGCAGAAATTTATTTATTTATTTCAAATGGCAGGCATTTTGATAGCTTTCATTAGCCATTTAGCTGACTTCGATCTTCACAGAGGGAAGGTTCATCAAAGTAGCAGAAAGTCGAGGGGTGGGGAACAGAAGAGCGATTCACAGATGTAAAAGAGGCAGACAGACATAAAGGTAGAAGAAAGGTAAGGTGAGTACTGTGAAAGTGGTGAAATATGACATACAGTAGGGTGATGGTAGTTTGAAGTCAGAAGTCAAACGCCGGTTTATAGACTTTTTTGCCGTATGATTATACGTTGCCCAAGGTGTACCACGTGGAGGTAAGTCTAACGCACACCCCAAATTAGCAGAAGTAACAGCACACAGAAGGACTTGCAAAGCCTGTCAAGTTACTGAATTACTGACACTGTTTAACCAATGACTGTTTGATGCTGCTTTTATATGTGTAGACGGCAAATGCGATAAAAGACACCAAAATATGTTTTATAGGAGCTTGGTTAATTTGCCATTTTTGAGTAAATCCGAATTATAAGGCATTTGCACAATTCAATGAGTCTTGTGGTTTGCGGTCATTCCTGCATTGAAAGTACGTCTCATGACATGAAAGTAAATAAAATTCATCATAACAATGGCATGTGATGCAAGAAATATTTCCACCAAACTACATCCGCATGAAACTTTACTTGTCATACTTGAGCTTTTCAAATTACGCATACTATTACGCCACATCGGCAATATATTTCATGAATGGGCTTCACGACTGTGATAAAATCAGATGTAAGTTTCGTGCGATTCTACCGGTCATCGGTTAAGTTGACTTACACTTCCGTTTTCGATGATATGGCAAATAGAAGGACCGTTTTGATCTGGAAGACATTGAAGGGAGACTGCCTAATATTTTTAGATACGGATGCATTTGGTTTGCTCTGATTATCGACTACTTGTTGGAGGCTGTTAATGACAGTACACGCTGTGATGTTCTTAATGGGTATAACCTCAGTACACAACCACTAGCAATCAATCTCAACAACAGCGGCGAAGAATAGAAACAAGCACAAAGCTGCTGTCCACTAAAAAAACCACATGGTCTTTACAAATCTCCCCCCACCCCCCACCCTTCCTCACCTCACTGTTTCAAACTCTACTCCATCAACTTCGGGGAGTATTTGTTATGGATCATGATCTAGTAAACGGACTCAAACCAGGCACACTCACTAACATTTCACACGAATTACCAGTACCCAATTACCAGCACTAAATACCCATCCCCTTCTCCCCTCCACTCAACTCTACTCTACTCTACACTTCTCTACACTCCCCCCCCCACTTTAAACAACCACATCTCACCCTCAACTGACGTCCACGCCAGTTACTAAAGACGGGCATATTGACAACAAATTGTATTCTTGGCAAAGCTACTGGTATAATTGAATTAAAAGCCACCACGTTCAAACTAAGCAAAGTTTCACAAATATAGCATTGAAACACCACATTTGCTTGTTGATCCCTCTTGGATATTGTAGTCAGAATGTGTGCGACTGTCTACCAGACGGCCACCATTAAAGATGAGGCGTTGTTGATCTATTGCAATACCTTTCCTATCCCCAGTCTTCTCCTTCAAGTGCACCTCGAATGTGGTAGTATTACTGCATGAAGATCTGCATCACTAGATTTTGTGAAATCAAACGTGTGGCAACCAATGATGGATGGTAGTCGACACTCGTCTCTTTATACATAACCTCGCATTCACAATTGGTTTCGTTGTGGTTCGTACACACACCTTGGCCTCGTTTTTTAATGCCTCCAATAGGTCCACGTGACACCATTTCATATCCTTGCGATTGTTACCATGTTGGCCTTCTAATTCAGTGGTTTTAAGTAGTTAATATTTCATGAGGGTTTTGAGCACCATTTGCCAAAATAACATAATGAGATTTTACATATTTTCAAATCGCTTTTCAAGACGCATGTTTAATTTGACAGGGGTGTGCGATAGACTTACCTCCACGTGGTGCACCCTGGGCAACGTATACTCATACGGCAAAAAAGTCTATAAACCGGCAGTTGACTTCAAACTACCATCACCCCACTGTATGGCATATTCGACCACTTCCACAGTACTACATCACATTTTTTTCTAAATTTTCAACCTTCGTCTTTGAAACACTCTTCAGTACCCCTCCTCTCGACTTTTTTTCACTGATGTTCCTTCCCCTCTCTGTGAAGCCTGAAGTCAACTAAAGGGATAATGATAACCATCAAAACGCCTGCCATTTGATATAAATAATAAA
>UZAE01014755.1:0-12275 GCA_900617975.1 Rodentolepis nana | reverse complement strand
GGTGCACCACGTGGAGGTAAGTCTATCGCGCACCCCTCATCTCGAATGCAAATTATCCAATTGGAACAAGGATAAAAAAGCCAACTGCTGGTTATAAGAGTATCAGCAATTATTATTTTCTTTACGTATTTCAGGTTCCAATCATGTGATCGTGTCAAAACAAATATTCTCGCTTAACTATTCAATTTTAGACGTGAGCATNCTTTCCAGCTATGTTTGTGTCCTTGTAGCCCCATCTGGTGGAAAGGGCGTTGAAGTCTCCTAATACTATAGTTTTGTGTGAGATATTCAGAAAGTCAAAGTTTGGACAATTCTGGGGTGGATTATAGACTGCATATATCTTGAAGTGGTTTTGACATTTCCAAACATTTAATCTGATTATTTCACATTTGTCTTGTGTCGAGCCCATACTCTTGATTAGATCGTAGTGTGAGGTGAGGCCTTCTTTAACTCTAGTTAGAATTCCACTTGCAACTTGCCGATATTTAGGTAGAAGGTACAGGGTGCAACCTGGGAATTGGTAGTACTTCAGTTTGTCATCCGAAATGTTTGCTTCCATAATTGTGAAAATGTCTACATCATAGGTTTGTAGGATTTTCTGTACTTGGATCTTTTTGTCCGGTGACATTCCTCCAGCATTCCACTGGAGGATCTGAAGACGTTGTGATTCGCCATGACGAGGGCGATTTTTCTTATAGCCTTTTTTTCAAGCTAATCATAATAAATCGAAGTCAAAATCGAATGCCGAGTGATAGACTTTTTTGCCGTACGAAGATACGTTGTCCAGGGTGCACCACGTGGAGGTAAGTCTATCGCGTACCCCAAATCTTATTCCCTTTTTATTAACAGGGATTTCGCCAGCCATTCCGCCATCCAGGCCTGATCGGTTTGGCTTAGTGGCACTAACAGCCAAACCTTGCCAGCGTACTAAGATAATTTCTATATTATTATTAGTAATAATAATACTACGCATGTTATGTCGATCTCAGAATAACTTTGGCTGTATGACCGATAACGAAAACATAATTACATTACTGAGGTGTGCGATAGATTTACCGCCACGTGGTTGTCACCCTGAGCAACGTATTCTCATACGGCAAAGGTCTATTAACCGGCAGGTGACTTCTCGCTTCAAACTACTATTATCCCACTGTATGTCATATTCGACTACTTTCACAGTTCTCATCTCACTTTTTTTCTACCTTTGTGCCTGTCTCTTTTACATCTTTGAATCATTATTCTGACCCCCCCCCCCTCGAATTTTTTGTCACCTTGATGTTCCTCCTCTTCCTCTCTGTGAAGCCCAAAGTCAGCTAAATGGCTAATGATAACTCTCACAACGACTGCTATTTGGTATAAACAAATAAATAAATAATTACAATACTCAATTAACAAAATATTGGGAAAAACATTCAAGAACACGTGTGGACTTCGCTTGAGATTTAAGGGTGATAACTTCAGTGGTCCCAAAAGAAGGCTACGGTACTCGCTTCATAATGCTAACGGTTTAACCATGAGCTCAGTTTTGAGTGCTTGATTATAATCAGCCAAAAGTGATTTGGCTTTCATGGCGGTGAAAGAATAGTCACTTTCAAATTTCTTTGTTTCAATTGCCTTTGAGAGAGCTTGCTTTCTCGTTTCGCATGCAGTGAGCCTCTTCTCCAAGGTGCACAATTGGATATGTGTTTCATTGGAATTGAGGTTTGCTTCCATGGATGTGTTTTGGGCCTCTAGTTGGGACGTAATAACAGCCAGATTTGCACGCGTTTCTTTAAGTTTTTCAATCTCCTTCAGTAACTAATGTTGGAATGAAGACGGAGATAATCAAATTGTCAATAATGTCAACTAAACGGTAATTGGAAATGGAACCATTACAGAGGCTTTCCTTTCTTCTGATGTTTCGTCATTTGAAGCGATATTGTTCAACTTATTCAAGTCGGATTCAATTGTCATGACATTTGTTTTAAGCGCCTCTAGTTCCTATTTAAAGAAAATAACTTGAAAGGAAGAAAATCTGTTGGCTGCTTTCATGATTTGATACATGGAGTGTGCGATAGACCTACCTCCACGTGGTGCGCCTTGGGCAACGTATACTCATACAGCAAAAAAGTCTATTAACTGGCAGTTAACTTCTCACTTCAAGCTACCATCACCCCACTGTATGCCATATTCTACCACTTCCACAGTAATCATTTTACTTTTTCTATGCCTCTGTGTCTGTCTCTTTTACAACTGTAAACCACTATTCTATTCCCCACCCATCGGCTTTTTGTTACTTTGAGGTTCCTTCCCTCTGTGAAGCCCGAACTCAACTAAAGGACTAATGACAACTATCAAAACGCCTGCCATTTGAAGTAAATAAATGATTAGATACATGTGCATCGACACCGACTCATCAAACTGAGCTAGTATGACAACATGGACATAATCGATAATGTATGATGGGTGGTGACCAATGGAAAAATTGTTTAATAAAATTAGCAAAAGTTTAATGTTCTCATATTGCTACCTGTGTAGGTGACTTGATCATTTGTGAATATGTGATGTTGAAAATAGGAACCTCGAAGTTTAAAGTGGAAAATGCTTATCTTGCAAAGAACAAGTTTTAAAATATACGAAAAGTCGCAGTTAAGACTGAAAGTTAACTGGCTCGAATTCATTCAGTCTAACAAAACACATTCAAGCGATCGCAATCGCAAAAGTTATTCCATTTAATTTAAATTTTTTAATAATTGAAACAGAAAATTCTGAATGAATTACTGTGAGTGAGAGAAATAAATAATATCTCCCAGAAAGAGAATAGATAGGAACTAACCTCTGTTACTTTAATCTCCAACTGATCAATCTTCTTTAAATAGTTTAACAGCATAGATTTTTCAGTATCAAGAGCTTCTGCAGTGTTTTCTGACTTGCTTGGCTCATTCAGCTGATCTTCTACGGCATCCATGTTAGCTTCTGAAACAGTTTTACTTCCTATCGCTTGTTCGATATTAGCAATATACTGAGAGCACCGGCCTAGAGCTTTAACAATTTGATGTTTTGCAGAAAAGAAATCGTTTATTTGGGCTTTTCGAAGATTCAGCTCCATAACCGTTGGATCTCGTTCATTGGCAGATTGGTCACTTAACTGGGTGCAAAGCTGGTTGAGTAATAACTCATCAACTTGGATCCTTTCATTCAGTTCGCGAATTCTAAGAAGTAATTAATTTGCATTTACCAAAATCAATTTTACTCTCTTTCCATGCTTGCTGTTTCTCGGTTATCTTCCTTTATTTTCGCTAATAAACGTTCCTTTTCGATCTGCGGATCTTCCTTATTATCTTCTTCTGCCTGTAATTGGTCTCTCTTAGCTTCAACATCTCTTAATTTTCTAAAAATACACAATGCTTCCTGTCTAATCTAGAATATGAGAAATACATTAACTTAAGGGAATTAAGTAAGTTACACTTGATGTCGAAATCTCCAATTCTAACTCGTTGCATCTTTCTAACATTTCCGTTAATTTGCTGTGGCCGGTTGAAAGTTGTTGAAGAAAGAAATCACTTTGATTTCTAAGCTTAAGGTACTTCGCCTTTTGTTCATCGTCCATGTCTTCAATAATGCATTCGGCAATGCGCCTTTCCTATAAACAGTATTAATTCGCATAACTAAGAGCTACTCAATTCTTTTGAGTGGTTGATGTTACCTGTTCCAGTTCTATTTGGGCAGACTTTAGCTGATCTTCAGCCTTCTTGCGTTTCTCAAAATGGTGCTCTAGGCTAACTTCAGCGCGATCATTAGCAGCTTTCAAGTCTTCCCAGTCAAGTTCAATGGACGACAAGTCATGGCCAAGAGTTGCTTTATCAATAAGAGTGTTGTAATCACCCAATTCCCCCTAGTGAAATAGGGAATACGAACTTTTAAAATTACAATTTAGATCTGCTATACCGAGGAACAAAAATTTGAATTACGTTAAAAGATAAATTGAAGCTAGCCCCAGGCATAATTATAAATTAATCAAAAAATCAATGAAATTTTCCTTTTAAATTCCGCAACCTCAGATGGAAATCGATTAGCTTAACCACGGGATACAGAGTACTAACTTTCGGTCATATCTTTAGCGAGCAAAAATAAAGTAATATTCGCTAAAGCAAGCCTTTGTTAATTTTAACACCGATAAAATCATTTCCAAAAATAATAAATAAACAAGAAGATTTGAATTTCATTTTGTAAAACGCTTTAACAATGCGGGCAATCTTATTAAACCAAATATGTGTAAATTTTCCAGACTTTTGATCACCTGAAGATCTCTGAGTTCCGCTGCCAGATTTTCTGCCATCTTTTCATAATGACCAAAGCTCCTAGCTTCTTCTTCTGCAACTGAATATTCTGCCATAATAGTTTTTAACTCAACAGTAATTGCAGTAATGCGTTCTCTAAGCAGACCAATATAGTAGCTGCGGTCTTCGATTCGTCGGCGAAATTGAAGAGAGCTTTTTGGATTTGTCGATTTGATTCCAAGAATTCCTGTTTTTGGACGACTTTCGACAGCTAATTCCGTATTGAGAACAGAACCCCCTCGGGATGTTGGTGTTCTGAGCCGTTGCTGGTTTAATTGCTTATCTCTAAGCAAACTCGTAGTTAGTCGGGTTGCGGTTTCGATCGGTAAGATGTTGGCACTCATGGGAGAACGTTTCGAATCGCTCGATCGCATTACTGAATCGAAATAAAGTATAATTTCCACATCACATAAAGTACATTAAATACTGTACCAGTTCACAGTGCACATGGCTTAGGAAATGCGAATTCCAAGCAACATAAAAACCAGCAAGCTAGAAATCAAACAAGTGACCGTGCGCATGTCAATAATCCCCAGGTCACCATAAGAATTTAGCGCCCAAATCAACCTTAATCACTCAGAACTGCTGAATTGAATGGAATATAACTGACCATAATAGCAACTTATTCAACCTAACTTAGTCTGATATTAAATTGCCCGTAATAGATTTGTTTGGGCAATAGAGCCTTTTCTTACTTTAAAATCACAGACAAGTTAGAAAGGTCTCGTAAACTAATTCTCAACGAAATCTCGCCCTCTGGAAACGAACTTTGTACAATAAGCGCTCCAACGCCAATGAGTAGGTACTGAAAAGCCTTAACAAAACATTACCAAATAGTTCGTATAACTTTGTATTAAAGTTCATCGCTAATATATTTTTTATTATATAGTATTTTTTTCAAAATAACAAGAGTGCAGCTTAAACTCACCGTTTTATAACTTCATACTAATTTCAATGATTTATTTGGAAGTCTATCTAATGTGTTTACATGCATAGTACAAAATAATGTCAACTTATTAGCGCATAGCAAAATACACTTCAAAGTCTAAAATAGATTAAAGGCGCGTTTTACAATGTATATACTAGAAACTGGGTTTCTTTTAATCGTAACAACATTTTTAGAAACCGTTTCTGGAATTAGAGAAATTAAAAAATCATAATATCAAAAAAATTAATTAAACGTTAACATAAATTAAAAATGAATATGAAGATATAGAAGGATTGCGTGATATAAAAGAATTTATTGAAGAAATGGCGAAATCGTGTAACTTATGTGTAACAATGTTTCTAAATTTCCAGTGAATATTTCAACATAAAGCTAACATGGAAACAGATAATTTTTTGAACTTACGAAAAAATTTCATGATTAATTTTTGTTCTGTAATTGTCTTCCCTATACCTGTGAAAATAACGCCTAATCTACAAACCATGTAAGTGAGATCAGTTGTAGATACAATGAGAATTAGATTAAACGGCAAGTATAGGATGGGTTGAGTATTAAATACAGCTTCATCAAAATTTAAGTTGAAATGAATTGTGTGATGTTTCCAAGGACATCGGCTTTCACAAACATCATTACATAAATTAAAATTTCCAATAGTTTAAAAATGGATAATTTTATAAAATTTGTCAAATTCATTTCGATGACACGCAGGTCGTCACCTTGTGGTAAAACCATCTTTATTCCTATTCGGTTACCCAAAAAACGGACAAACTGAAGAATCAAAATGAGGTGTAAAAGCATGAAACGCTTTTAACAAATAGACTTTGGGTCGATGCCGCGATGATTTTCTTCGATTAACAATAAGCACCATGTTTGATCCTTTCTCACATTGCCGGCTCTTTCAGGAATTTGAATTAACACTAAAAATTATAATAAATGTAAATAATAAGAAAAGCTGTGATGAAGTTTTAATAGAGGTGTTATCACGCAGATATTATTTGTAAAATAGGGGTGCGCAAGAGACTTACCTCCACGTGGTGCACCCAGGGTAACGTATACTTATACGGCAAAAAAGTCTTTTGATCGGCAGTTGACTTCTGACTTCAAACTACTATGACCCGACTATTTGTCTTATTCGACCCCTTTCACAGTACTCATCTTACCTGTTTTATGCCTTTATGGCTGTCTGTCTCTTTTACCTCTGTGAATCATTGTGTTTGTGTCTGTCTCTAACATCTGCAAATCATTAATCCCTCCACTGTCTCTGGTCTGTCTCTTTCACATCTGTTAATCATTATTCTGTCCCTATCTCTCTGTCTCCGTCACATCTGTGAATCATTATTCTGTCCCCCCTTTCGACTTTTTGTCACTTTGATGTTCCTTCCTATCTCTGCTGTGAAGCCCCGAAGTCAGCTCCAGGGCTAATGATAACTTTCAAAATGAAGCCCCGAAGTCAGCTCCAGGGCTAATGATAACTATCGAAACGTCTGCCATTTGATATAAATAAATTATTTGTAAAACATCTTAAAAATATGGCGAAACTAAAGCAAACAATTATTTCATGTGTTAATTAAGGGTTTACTCTTTAAGTTGCTGTTTTCAACAAAAATATAATGTTATTGTTGTTTTTCTAAACAAATTTGAAGGGCTTCATATCATTCAGATTACGCGGCTAGTACAAGTTTGACCTTCAAACTGTTATTAAGTTTTCGGTTTTGGCAATTTAATTGGATATTTAAAGCAAATTTTCAGCAAGTAGTTAATCACCAACGGATTCATATTACCTTGAATTTTATTCCCATTTGATTGAAAATTTATCTATTTTCAATGGATGGATTTGCGCACTTCTCACTTACTTTGATTGGAAACTGTATATCTAGTAACAATGAAAGTCACAGTTAGTTTCTCGGACACTAAGGTTGTTGTTCCATGTGGTGACGGAAGTATTCCTGTTCGAGCCTTAGCGGAAATGGCCATATGTCGATTTCGAAAGTCTGCTGGGGCTAATTTTAATGTAAGTATTGCTTATTAACTTATTTTGGAGATAGCCTGTCACCTTGTGTTAAGTATTTATTATCATTTACTTATGGTCAATATGCACTTATCATGCTAGTTTGACATGAAAGCATCAGTATTATTATTTTCTTCACTGAGCGATAAATTTATAGCTTGAATGGTTTGATGCTCACTAATTTGTTATTTTTCTGTATTACAAGAATTCATGTTTTCGTACCTTTTAAAAAATTTAAAATACTTGATGGATTTTTCCTTTTAATATTATGACCGGCTTTATATTATTTGAAACATCATTTTGAATTTTTTGATGCTTTAATATCATATGCTATTACTTTATTTTTTTTAAACTTAACTCGTATTATAATCTTTTACCGCTCAAAACGATTTAAAACCACCTCGCTTTGTTTTCAGCTTATTGACTTTAATTTTTCTCTTTAGCCAAAATCCGCAAATATTCAATGAATAAATCTTATTTTCCCTTCCTTGCCATTACCACCCTTAATTTGATTAACCTTTGATTATTGTAAAAGTCCCATGTTTTTTGCTGAGTTGTCAAAACCCCTTAATAAAGTCTTCTAAAAGACGAATTATCACTGCGGTTTTATAGAGAATGTTGTGGTGGCCTACTTTAGACTATATAAATAGACTAGCTTTCTAAAATTGTCACTACTCCTAACTGCGTTTGTTCAATGTTCTTTGCTATCAACATAAAGATCAAAAACTCAGACAGCCTTTGATAGGGTATTTTGAGAGGCACTAGATGAAGGGTATGGGGGATTTAAATGCACCACCAGTTACCTTTGACCATTTACATTCAATGTATCTATTCTTCTTTTCTTATACTCCAGCAGAAATTATACATTTGCACTTTGTTCTTATCTTTTGCCGTGCGTTAATCAAAGACTTACTAAATGCGTTTTGAACTTTATTTTAAACTCTTGCGTTATTTAAGTAAATCTATACTCCGAAATGAATCTTAGCTTATGTACGAAATTGGGAGGTCAAAGTGGTGGTCATTAATTAATTCTATAATTTGCCTCACCTTGTGCTTAGCTTTACAGTTTTATTATTGAAAACATGGTTTGAAAATTACACGAATCATAACCTTTGATTTTTGGACTCGATTTGTTGTTATATTCTTCAAGCCATCAAGAAACCTGATATTGGATTTATATCTGAAATTACATGCACTTCTTCGCTTGATTTTACAATTTGGTTACATAATTACTCTTCAATTAATTTTTTTATCACAACCAAAGGAGATTTTGCGTTGTTAGACGGTCTATGTGAGAATTCGATATTTTGAGTTCACTTTTTTGCTCAAATTGTTACCAGACACATGTTGGGCAGGGTTAATGTTTGTAGAAAAGCTAACAGTCAATTTTGTTCCTTATCCCTAACCCTGACCATTCATATTACTAACCTTATTTTCCTTTAAAGCTTGACTTAGGTTAGAGCTGTTGGTCTAAAACACACTGTACTGCTTTCTATGAATATTATTTTTGAGTCATAATTAAACGGCGCCGAAATTATTAACATTTTAAAGTTTGTTTTAACGTTGCTCATCATCTTCAGGCCAGTTCTGTTTCATTTTGCTTTCATTAAAGTCGTTTGTTTTAATATTTACCCTCCAAATGACCAATTTTCATTCAAAATTTTACAGTTTCATTATTAATGCTAAATAATATTAAAATTGTATAGTTTCATTTTTGTGTAGATACGTTTTAGGTGGGTATATGCGATCATCTCAGGAAATCTTATTACTTCGTGACTGACATGCCCAATAACGTTTTGAGAAGATTAAATTTGTAATTTAAAAATAAAACTTTGGTATTGAGTTCAATTGTTTTAAATTCGTGTTTTTGGATATTCACATTCCAACAAAGGGATTTTAGTTAAGATTTTACAAGTTAATTAATCCTTTTGCTAACTTTAATGAACTTAATTTTTCATTTTCTCTGGCGCAATTATTTGATTTTAAGTAAGTTATGTGGGGTGGTAAATGGCTGTCTAGAAAATACGAAAATGTAAAAATGTAAGAATTGCTTAAGGTAGATTACGTATTTTGTCCATAATTTATTTACGAGTGTTAAATATTTAAACTTTATTACTTATTCAGCAAAGAAAACGGTAGTTGACGCGGTGGGGTGTGTGGGGAAGGTTTTTAGAGTAGGCTTGCCCCTGTCAGTAACTTCTGTCAAGAATTTCTAGATAAATGCATGCAGATTGAAGGTAAAGGGAGTATGATTCCCACCCACTTAACGCAAATATTCTCATGATCTTCTACTTTGGTTTATAAAATTATGAATGGGAAAGAGTATCGAGCTAAAAGGCTTTAATTACCACGTAATTATTCCTATTCACTTTATTGGAATATAAATAACTAACAAGAATCGTTTAGTTGATTTGCTGTTTTTTTATCACACAAGTCGCTTTCCGCTCTAACTTAGAGAATCAATATTGAAAAAAAATGGAGTAAAGCTGATTTTTTCCTTACGTACGGAAGAGATCATATTTATAACTTATTCTTCAAATAATTTGGGGTGATGGGGTGGGGGTGGGGGTGGGGTTAATGATTGTCCGAAACATAAGAGTGGGGAGGGGGAGGTATTTCTTTTGGTGGGTGGAAAATTTCATACTCCCATCAAATACACAGAATGTTTGGAGTAGGTAAAGCATCCTCTCTTTTGGCTAAGCGAAGGCGGCTTATTGTTACAATTTATTTCCGTTTTTATTATTCTTTTATGACGGAAACAATCCGGGCTCTTCTGTAGTCAAAGTGCTGGAGAGAGGCGGTTGGAGGGGGGGGGGGGAGGTAGTGAGTTGGAGGCGCAGGCTATTTTAAAATATGCGTCCTGTTCCACTCTCTCTCTCTCTCTCGCTGTGTCTAAGACAATTTTTTATTCCTACCAGTCCCTTTGTTCCTCCCGAGGAGAGAAAGATTTGATATACTATCGGCCAACGATTCAATTTTCTTAATTTTGCTAATTTCCGATTGTGAAGAGGCTGCTTATTGGATCCAATCCACAAATATGCATTGTCTCATCGAAAGAAGCAGCTTAGGTATTAGTTTTACCGTTACTCTTGAGTTATTTTTCATTATAAAGGACAAGATTTTGAAATGATGTCGGCCATTTTATTTAGCTACCTAAAGTAAATAGGAAAACCTTTTTTTCTATCCTTCATATTTTGGCCGCATTCCCTGTTGCCGGTGCATAATCCTACCCTGTTATCTATGGATTTAAGGCATTTCATTGTTATCGCCTGCAATTCTTTATTCCACAATAATTATGATTCAAATGGAAATGGTTAATTTTGATAGAATTTTAATTTGTTAACTAAATCTGTTTCAATATTCCGAGTTGTTAGATTTGCTTACTTTGCCAAGGTACGCACAGAGCTTGCGCATTCGAAAGTGTTGAATTTGTCGATACGATCAAACGAAAGTTTCTTTTCAACTACTATCAATAATCTTTGCTGATTTGCTTTTGATCTGACCAGTTTTATTAACTAAGCACTGGCTTTCACTTTTCCTTATTCCCATTTTCACATCCACCTACTCATGAAAATTTTTCTTCACGTTCTAATTTTTTTTGGTGTCCTTGCTTCCTTAATGAATTTATATCCTTAAAATCGCATACTAATTGGAACGAAATTTAATGTTATAGCATCCTGATAAGAAAGTGATTTATTCGATTTCAATTTCAAGTCTTCCATGGAATTTCTTTTTTAGGGGTGGGGGGGGGTTATTTGGATTATTTATGAACTTTCTTCACAATTTACTTCAGTTACTTCGAAAAAATCTCTTGTAACTATATTGATCCGTAATTGTGGGACATTTATTTATTTATTTCGAATGGCAGGCATTTTGATAGTTATCATTAGCCCTTAGCTGACTTCGAACTTCACAGAGGGGAAAAACATCTAAGTTCAAGAGGGTGGACTGAAGAGTGATTAGTAGATGTAAAAGAAACAGACACAATGATAGAGAGTAGGATAAGGTGAATACTGTAGAAGTGGTCAACTATGGCATACAGTGAGGTCATGGTAGTTTGGAGTCAGAAGTCAAGTGCCGATTAAAAGAAGGGTAGTTTGAAGTGAGAAGTCAACTGCCAGTTAATATAACGAATATGACATAGAGAAGTCAACTGCCAGTTAATAGATCATGGTAATTGAAGTCAGAAGTCAACTGCCGATTAATAGACTTGGGGTCATGGTAGTTTGGAGTCAGAAGTCAAGTGCCGATTAAAAGAATTTTTTGCCATATGAGTATACGTTGCCCAGGGTGCACCACGTGGTTTTGTCACCATTGCCCCCAGATCAGATATTGTACTTTTAAAGTAACTTGAGTCTGTCGTGTTCGCAGCACGGTGATTTCTTAAATAATGTATTAGTTTAATTTCTATTCCTTGCAAAGTTGGTGGTGTAATCTAATGAATGATAGCAGAATTAGCGATGGGAAGTCTATTTTTCAACTTGTCTCATTTCATATAATTTCTGAATTTCGATGGTGGAGTATTTACTTAAATCGAATTGCCCGATTGCTGGCACAGATTGTTCACGCGGTTTTTTTGTATCTACATCCCAGTCCTAATTGGCCGGTTGGCTGCTCAAAGTGCCCAAACTTAAAATTTGTGATTTGCCAATATATTCATAAGGATAGAATGTACAGTGAGCTGTTTCCAAAAGAAGTATTCTTTTTATTCTCTATACCTCACACAACTCATATTGATATTTCGTATTAAATTGTCATGTTATGAGATTTGTGTGTGTGCGGTAGTGTGTTATCAAAACATAATTACCTTCACCACTCTTCCAG
Organism: Rodentolepis nana; assembly: GCA_900617975.1. Lineage (NCBI taxonomy): Eukaryota > Metazoa > Platyhelminthes > Cestoda > Cyclophyllidea > Hymenolepididae > Rodentolepis > Rodentolepis nana. The sequence continues at coordinate 178 of UZAE01014755.1, read as the reverse complement.
TCCAAAGGCACTAAAAGCTGAAAACAATGAAATGGAGGAAACAGATTATTGAACATTCCCCCTCTCTCGCTCTCTCTCGCTATTGTTTACGAAATATTCGTTAACTTGCTTCATTTCCTCTCCCTAGTTCGTTCCATACTCATTCATTTGTTGGAAACCCAGCGACGTTAGGGGGGGG